>MU683010.1:0-22944 GCA_026770625.1 Nicotiana glauca | reverse complement strand
CCCCCCCAAACCAACAAACCCATGTATCCCCTGGAAGGGAAGTAGCGTTGCATAAATACCCAGCAACTTCACCAAAATCAAAGCACAGAAAACCCAAAGATTCAAGAATAACACACCCAAGATCTTGCAATGGCATCAAATTCAATAAACATATTCCTCATTTTACTTTTAACCACATGCATATGCACAACAGCTGAACTAGGCCAACTTAAAGAAACAAGTATGACACTTTATTTTCAAGATTGGTCTGGTGGGCCAAATGCCACTGTGCTTCAAATAACAGATCACCAAAATGGCCCTCTGAGTTTTGCTAAATTCGGTTCTATGTTCGTTACTGATGATCCTATAACAGAAGCCTTTGACAAGGACTCGGCTGAAATTGCTAGAGCTCAAGGTATATATGTTACTTCTGCATTGGATGGAACTATTTCTCATGTGCTAATATCAATCATCTTCACCAATGAAGTATATAAAGACAGCACTTTGGAAATACAAGGCGCTAGTCCACAGTTTGAGAGGGTAAGAGAAGTGGCTGTGGTTGGCGGTACTGGAAAATTTAGGCTTGCTCAAGGATATGCAACTTTTGAGACTATACACTTCGATTTGGCTGTTCATTACGTCATTATTCAGTGTAATGTTACAGTTTTACATTACTAATAGACGACATAATAGTGATAATAGTACACCAGAATAAAGTGATATTCTAGTATGTTTAGAGTTCAAGTTTATTTCCAAATTGATTTATTAATGATAAATGATTTGCGGTCTTTTATGAGAATAATGTCTTTTGGTCCAAAGTCTCTTAAATATATCTTGCCGTGTTTCTCGAATATTAATTACGAAAGGGATTAGACTTTTTTATTCTTATTTATGTCTTAAGATACAATCTCTCTTTATTAAATATTTATTCCATTTATGCGTTGTCTCAATCATTAAAAATAATTATTACGAAGGATAAAAAAGGAAAAAATATTATCCTTATTTATTCCACTTAAGAAATAGTATTAGTTAGGAAAGGAATTAGACTATTTTATCCTTATTTGTGTTTTAAGATAAATCTCTCTTCATTGAATATTTATTCCATTTATATGTTGTCTCAATCATCAAAAATAATTATTAATAAGGATAAAAAAGGAAAAAATAATCAATTTTATCTTGAACTTCTAAAATGATAAATAATTTGAGACAACTATTTTTAGTAACCACTGTCACGCCTTCTTTTTTCCGAATGGGATTGGGAGTTTTTCCAATTAAAGTGACATTAATCAAAATGGGATCATTTATTTATGAGAGTGCCACTTGGAATAATTTATGGTGTCCCAAGTCACCGGTTTATTTTAAATCTCAAATCGAGGAAAATTTGACTCTGTTTAAAGTCTGCGAACACAGAAGACCGGATAATGAATTATGTTAACCTTGGAGAAGGCGTGAGTCACTCCCGAGTTCCGTGATTTTAGCAGTCGCTCAATTATTAATAATCGACCTAATTATCTGATTTATTACATGTTTATACCCTATTATGTAATTTTTACTTTATAACCGCTTTTAATGATTTATGGAGTTTATTTAAATAAGTCGCGATGTCGCACACTTATTATTTTTTTTAGCACATAGCGCAATTGCATCACATAAAATGCACCCACGATTTACAATATGTTTATTTTAATTATTGTTCGAAGTTATGGCCGGGTAACATGAAATGTATACCCGAATTTGGATTTATGTATTGTGACTATGTCACGAAAACCGTACACATAATCACAATGATTTATTAATCGCGCCTAAAGCAAGCTACAATATTCATGATTTTCCAAAAACTAATTTGAGATTATTGTGAAGCAATGAGCGTTGGATATAAAATTATCTTTGGAACGGTGTACGATTTTAGCTATTTAGAATTATCAAGTTATTAGCAAAGAAAGAAATTGGGCCCACGAACCTTGTTAGTGACTGGGCTCAGCAGAAATCAACCACTCGGCCCTATATTACCTAACAATCAAATCCAAATTTTCAAACCTCCTCTTTTCGCAAAAAATCGCACGCGCCCTATTTGGTCATTCCCATTTAACATATACTTATTTTTTTTAAACTTTTAACTTGTACCCACTTCTTAAATAACTTCAGCCCTCTTTCTCCTTCTTCTTCTCCTCCTTCTTCTCCTCCTTCGTTTTCTTCTTCTTCTGAAATAAATAGATGAAATATGCAAACAAGCAATTGACTGAGTTGTCAAGCAAGAGGACGACCATCCCGTATGCCATCTTTGATTTTCCTTTGCCTTTTTAAAAATTAATTCTTCTACTGTCTACCTATAAATCTGTGTTGCAGAATCTGGAGATTTATAACAATCATAAAGTATGGATGTTGCAAAAAGAGTAACTGCTGCACAGAAGAGAATAGCCAAAGGACCTGCTATCCATCCTAATTGTGCTATGCCCCATGCATGTGATAACACCTCTACCCCTATAACTCCTGTTATTATATGCGCCACTGCAATCCATTTTGTTCCCTTTTTTCCCAATAATATCATCAGAGTATATGATGATAGGCTATAATTATGTGTTTTAGTCGATTATTACACTCTAATTTACTGCACTTTAGTTGAGTTTGCGCTTTAATCGCTAGTGTTTTGCACTAATTGTGTGTTTTATGCTTTGTAGGTGTGATTCCGAGCTATATAGATGTTATGGAATGAATTTAAGTGATTTGAAGCTTTGAAGTCTGAGTAAAAGCTCAAGGAATTAAGCCGGGATCGTGTTCGGGGATCAAATTTGATAGTTGAGAACAAACGAAGAATCGATGAGGCATATTGCGCACTCTCTAGTAAAATGCATATAACTTTTTACTCAGAACTCCATTTTGGCTCCATAATATATGGTTGGAAAGATAACTCAAAGGGCTACAACTTTCATTGCATTTTTCCAAACTCCAAACGGAACAGTGTGAAAAACCGCGGTTTCACCGCGACAGCGGCAGAGTGCAGACGCAGACAATTGAAGAATCAGAGGCCATGTTTGGCCGCGGTTTGACCGTGATCGCGGCAAAACCGCGGCAGGAGGTGGAAATTTTAGGGACTTATGTGCAAAACATGAGATTTTAAGCCCTAAACCCTATATAAAACAAAGGAGGCCGGCCAAGAACAAGTAGGGGGATATATTTTGGACACAAATTAGACCTAAGGAGGCAAGAGACACTACTTTAGGGTTAGACAACCCCCTTGGAGGCAAGAACACATTGGGAGAAAGGCGGGGAATTCTTCTACGAGTTTTTCCTTCCTCTTCCTATTTTTCATTGTTGGTTATGACTTTTAGTATTGTAGTTTTACATACTATTATGAATAGCTAATTTGTTATCTAGAGTTTTGATAGAACCTTTTGTAGGATAAATTCTTGTTATGTTTTTATATAATTGAGCCATAGCTTTTCTCTATTTGTTCAACTACGTTTATATTCTAGTTGATTGAAGAGCTCTCAATTAGTTGTATCTATTTAGTATGCATAACTCGGGAGAGAGTGCATATTTAGGTAATTGTTGAACAACACCACTCCCAGAGTATATGAGGGATCAATAACCGAGGGTTTAAAGGTGGGATTAGGGATAACGAAGTCTTGGGTGCGATCTGAAGTGAGCTGTATTAAAAGCCAGCTAGCGTAGCTCGGGAGAGTGCGTCTAGTAAATTGTCGTAATTACTCGGGAGAGATTTACGGTAATAAGAGTGCTCATGATTGGTAGAGAATACTTAGGCGAAATTATAGAAGACATAGCGGGAAGGATTCCGACAATTGGGGAAATCATAACTCTAGACCTCCTTAATCTTGTCTCTAACCCTTAGTATATTTAGTTGTTAATTTAGTAGTTTAATTTGTTAGTTAATTAGTTAAACACAAGAATCTTAATATCTATAAGTTAGGAATTTTTCAAGCTTGTCTTCTTGGTGATAGTGAACAGCTGTAGCTAAACCTTAGTTCTCTGTGGGATTCGACTCCGGACTTGTAAACTGGATTATATTTGCAACGACCGCATTTTTCTTTTTATAAGGCATAGTTGGGCGTGATCAGTATACAACTACACAAATGAGCCATACACAAATCAGAAAACCAAGTCAGATAGAAATTAAAATCTATAACAAAATTCTAAGGTATCATTTGTCTCAACCAATAATGATGTTTGTGGATCATTATGTTCTATTTCACCAGCCATTCCTCTCACCTCGTACAATAGAATGATTATCAATCTATCGTGTTCTTGTTTCCCAGTTACAACACAAAAGCTTCAGCTCTTGAGATGAAGTTTCCCAGTAACAACACAAAAACTTCAGCTCTAGAGCTGAAGTTCGCCAGTTACAAAACTAAAACTTCAGTTCTAGAACTGAACTTCAGGCCCGGCTACTAGAATGCTGAAGTTTTGCGTGATTGCCTTTGCTACTTCAGCCCCGTGTGCTGAAGTTATACGAAAAAGCGGGTACGCTTGTAATTATTTTTTGTAAAAGCGGGCACAAGTTAAAATGTGACACAAAAAGTGGGTATATATGCAAATGCCCCCCTCTTTTCTCATTTCTTAGTTTACTCACTAACCTAAGTGATTGCTTCATAAACAAAACCAAAGACAACATCTTATCCTTAAACATTTAGCATCTAAAATATCTTACCAACAGACCAAGCTGCTCAAGGAGCTAAATCTAGAAGAAAAAGAAACCAAATAGAGGCTAGAATCCAGTAAATTGGAGCTCAGCAACAGCATGATAACAACATGTAGCTGTAAATTCTAAATCCGAAATAAAACTCGAACACCCAGAAATTAAGGAGATAGTGCAGCAGAAATCAGCAAAGCCTTCGAAATTCACTATTCTCTGATTTTTCTTCCTTTTTTGAAATCTCTTTTGTCCTTTTCAGCTTTCCAAACTTTCGGAACTTCAAATTTTCTTCTTGCTTTTTCGTTTGTAGCTGAATACTTTCGTGTGTGTGTATTTTTGTGTGTTTCTATCTTCCTCTTCTTATTTTATTTTTTATTTCCGATTTCAAAAATATTTTTGAGACTGCGTTCTAAATCGGAAGGGGAGCGGGGTCTGTTGGGAGAGGGGTCTGTTTGGAGGAGATGATGGAAGGAGACGGGTGTCGTTTCAGCCAAGAGAGAGGGGGTCTTCTCCATCTTTTTATGTATATAGAAGAGAAATTAGGTTGTTTTAATGTGGAAAAATCCGGTCGGGTCTGGGACTTTGGGCCCTGAAATTGGGCCAATTTAAAACAAGACGCAAATTTGATCTTTCAAAAATAACCATCTAACAATTAATTAAAATTTTTTTACCCAAACGACCTAATTAGCTGTTTATCTAATTAAATAAACTAATTGATTAAAGCTAATGTATATTTTTTGTGATTTTCATGTATTAGTCTAACAATTAAAGAGTAATTATTTCCTAGAAATGTTAATTAAACCTAAGATGATATGAAATAAAAATATGATAATTTTTATGATTTTTTTATGATTTTAAAATATTAAAAATGCCACTAAATAAAGAAAAATTCCTAAAATCCAGTAAAATTATTTTTGTTCTATTTTTAGTAGTAATTTCCATGGAGGGCAAAAATTAGGTGCTCACAGCTGCCCCTCTTTGCTCGAGAACATGAAGAGTTTTTGGGCAATGATAAAGCGAGCAGTTAAGAGCAATTTTTTTCTCGTCGAATACTCCATGGGAAGCGTCTTGGAAAAGTTTGACTGAACCTTTCTTCGGAGGTTGCCTACATACCCTTGGCTTTAAAAAAATCATATCGGTATAGTTCGAAGTTTTGGTAGTTGGGACTACTAGAAAACTGTGATTTCACTGATGTTGCTGTTGTTTACTGCTTGCTGAGCTCCTTATTATACCAAAAGCAAAAATGAAAGACTAACTAAGCCTATCAGCTACGAGTTACAAGATTCTTATCTATGAGTCTTTTGAAGCTTGATCTTGAGTCTTGCCTGGTTCTTCATGCGGACTCTGATCTTAATCTCGATGCTTGCTAGCTACAGGTGCTAGTTGATTCCTATTCAGCTTTTCAGATCAAGACAGGATATGCAAAGCTTGTGACTTCAATCATGTCTTGAGCAGTCCACATCTTTTCTCCGCTTCTACACTTTGAGCTCACTTTTTATTCTTTTCTTTTTTTCTTTTATTCTGGATTGAGACTTCTTCTTTTGGTCGTCTCAAACCCTGTTCCTCATCATATAGCCAGCTCATGCACCAAAACAAACGAATGAACGGAATTCGTCTGCCCAGTTTTCACTTGAAAAATTTCGTAAGTTATTTGTAACCAAAACTCTATACTACTTCATTATTGAAAGAAATAAAATCATGATTGTGTATCCTTTGGATAAAGAGATTAGGGAGGGAAGACCCTATATCTAAAATGAAATCAACTAGGGATTATAGACCCTATTGTTTGAAAATCATCAACTGGGAAGTGGTGACCCTATGTTGGCATCAGGTTATGCTAGCATCAACTAGGGAGTGGAGATTCTATATTGGCATCAACTAGGGAGTAGTGAGCGTATGTTGTCATCAGGTTATGCTGGCTGATCTAGGGAGTGGAGACCCTATGTTGGTATCAACTAGGGAGTGGTGACCCTATACTGGCATCAGGTTATGTTGGCATCGACTAGGGAGTGGGGACCCTATGTTGGAAAATCATTAGGTTATGCTGGAATTAACTAGGGAATGGAGACCCTATGTTGGAAAGTCATCAGGTCATACTGGCATCAACTAGGGAGTGGGACCCTATGTTGGAAAGTCATCAAGTTATGCTGGCATCAACAAGGGAATGGAACCCTATGTTGGAAAGTAATCAGGTTATGCCTATGTTGGCATCAACTAGGGAGTGTAGACCCTATGTTGGCATAAACTAGGGAGTGGTGACCCTATGTTGGCATCAGGTTATATTGGCATCAACTAGGAGTGAAGACCCTATGTTGGTATCAACTAGGGAGTGGTGACCCTATGTTAGCATCAGGTTATGCTGGCATCAACTAGGGAATGGAGACCCTATATTGGCATCAACTAGGGAGTGGTGACCATGTGTTGGCATCAGGTTGTGCTGGCATCAACTAAGGAGTGGAGGCCCTATGTTGGAAAAGCGACTAGGGAGTGGAGACCCTATGTCTAGAATAAAATCAACTATGGATTGGAGACCATATGTTAGAAAAAATGCAGCTAGGGATTGGAGACCATATACTACCATGATTTTGAGCTTTTCTTCTTTTCCTTCTTTTCATTTCATTTCATTTTTTTGTTCATCATTCATCATTTTTTTTATTTAAGAGAGTGAGTAAAATGCGGGAAAGAATTTTGGAGGAAACCTCCCTTTTTGGGTTGTTGCTGCAAAGCTGTTTCTAGCCGTTGTGCAGTTTCTTTTTGGTCGCACCTACTTCTTGCGATGTTGCTTTTTGGATTGCACTTGTTCCCTATTTTTTTTTCAAACAAAGAACAATTTGTCAGTTTGAAATGGTGATTGGTTTTGTGGCCTTGATTATTTCAATCACTTGATCTCGGCCCTTTCAATTGCAACTGGTTGTTTCTTGAATAGCGATATCATTTTTGACCTTCGAGAACCTCCATATTTTCCAAACTTTGCCATGATGGTAGGCCACGTGGAACTCAACCTTTTCGACTTTATTTTGTCTTTGTAGGCATTTCACTTCTGACTTGTTTTGTTGGTTTTTTTTTTTCAATTTTTAACTTCGGAGCATTGGGGAACATTTGTCTCCTCAAACTTTGCTGCAACATCTAGTCGCGTGGGACTTAACCTTTTCCAACTTTATTTCACCTTCATAGACCTTTCATTTCTGGTTCTTTCTTCCAACTTTAATTTCAGAGCATTTGGGGTTTCTTGGCTTTTCAAACACTTGCCGAGATGGTTAGCCACGTGGGACTCACCCTTTTCAACTTCATTTGCCTTTATAGGCACTTCAATTTGATTTTCTCCTTCCAAGAGTTTTCATTTAGAAGCATCGACTACCATGGCCAGTCGAGGTCGACTTGATGCCCCTAACGAGGCTCGGTGCATCTTTTTTTGTGTGCATATTAGCTCATATCAAGTGAGAACCCTGTAAATCAGTCTTGTCATCCGTTCTTTGTCTCGATTTCAGAATAGAGTCAGACCGAAAGGGATGCAAACGAAAAAACAAAAAATGGAATGGACAAATGAATTTAGACAAGAGGTTTCCCTTTCGAGGAAAGGAAAGAAGGACTTATCTGGAGTACATACGGACCTCAATGAAGTTGTTAATGCCTTTTGGACTGGGTGCTTGATCCGTGTAAACCGTCCGACACTCAGAAATTCATCACAATTTTTGCCTCAAAATAGAGAAACCTTGCCAGGATTCTGTCGATGCCGATGGCTGTGAAGATGCTCTTTTCGATTAGGGACACCCTTTGCGAGTTTTCACCAACTGACCTCTCTCATTTATCTTCTCACCGCCACCTTATAGAGATCTTTGAGAGTTTCCACTAACAAGACTCTCTCATTTTCAATTCCTCTACTTACTGTCGCCCTATGGTGGCCATGAGGGTTTTCACGCATAAGACTCTCTCATTTTGATTGTATAAGATCCAGGCGATTGTATCCTCCAATTCTTTAAACATAATTGCCGATTGATCAGAAGGACTTGAAAAGGATTTGGGTAAAAAGAATTTGGACTGAATTACAACTTAGGACCCTTCAGGCGAAACCATCACCGAACTATTATAACATCTGCCCCAGTTTCACTTCTCGGAGAATTTGTGTTTTTGTTTTGGTGAGACTGAACCAAAGAGAGAGGCTGCCTACGTATCCTTTTGAAATCAAGTCGAACGTAGTTCAGGAAACTTTATTTTTGATTTTGTTTTGTTTTTATGTTTTGGTTTGTTTTCTCTTTATTTTTCCTTTTCTTTTTCACTTTTTTCATTTTATTTTCTTTGTCTTTTTTTCCTTTTTTGCATCTTTCTTTTTCTTCTTTTTTTTCCATTTTTTATTCATTTTTCTCAATAATAATTTCCAAGTTCCAATGAGGGTAATCAAAGAATGTGAGCTGGCTCAAAGGGATACAATTTTTCTTTATTGATTCGGGTCTTTGCTTTATTTACTTGAACTTATCTTCGTTGCATTCTGATTCTTGACTTAATATTTCGTAGTCTGACAATATTTTAGAATCTAGGCATGAAGTCTGCAAGAATATCATGTTACTGAAATCTGCATTTAATAGAACTAGAAAGAGAATAAGAAAAGTAAAATTAAGAAAAGAGACATTCCTCGACAATGAAATACTAATTTCATTTGATTTTTGCTTTTTTTTTTTCTTTTTTTGAATTTCAAAGATAGAAGGGTTCACATTAGAAAGTAAGACAATAAAGTAGAACATCCGGATCACACCTTGAGATAATCCAGATGCAAAAAGGATAGCAAGACTGACCACCAAGACTCCCGTCTGATGGGAAAATTTCAGGCTTGGCGACCGTTTTTTGGCTTTTCTTCTGTCTCGACAATGGCTGCAATGGCCTTTAGTGCCGGATCAAATTCTTCATCTTCTCAAATCATTCCGACTACTTGCGCATTTGTGAGAGTAGACAGAGGATTGTTCGTCATATTAGGAGCCTCTTCGTCCCCGTGAATGATTCTTTCAGCTTCAATCAAGTCTTCAACTGCCCTTTTGAGGGTCCAAGAGTCCTCCGTATTGTGTCCCACTGCTCTAGAGTGGTATTCACATCTAGCATCAGCTCGATGCAAGGGGGACTCGGGGTTTGGCCGATTTGGGGCCACTAGCTGTAGCAGAACTCGCCTGTCTAGATTTTGGAACAAGCCCGAGTATGATTCACCAATATGGCGGAACTGATTCCTTTTGAAAGACTCTCTTGGGAGAGGATTGTACTGGGGAACATTTGATTGGGTATTATATGAAGCTTGGTAAGGATGAACATTTTTGGGAGGTTGAGCTCGGTTTCGTGTATAATGTTGTGGCCACGTGCAAGGTTGCGCGTTCATCACCGCATACCAACAAAACCAACACCTGAATAGAACCTGGCTAATTTGTTCACACCACAACCTTGTTAGTTTTGAGATATTTAACATATAGATATCACACGTTGGGATACAATACACCTAACAGTTAAACGCTTCTACCATGTGTTTGAACGGTTGCATGTTTCATCCCGACCTTAACTAACCTTTTTAGTATGTACATCTTTTTTTTTATTTCTACCTCTCTTTAATCACTCTTGATCATTTTTGTTTCGTCTCTGGCACTCTTTTATTTTTTGGCACTATCTTTTCTTTTTTTGATTTTGTCACTCTTTTACTTTTTTTGTCACTCGCTTTTTTTTTTACTTTTTTTCACTCAATTTTTCTTTTCTTTTTTTCAGTTTATTTTTCACTCAATTAATTCTATGGCTATGAACTAATCCGATGGGGATTGCCTACGTATTATGACACCGCATGAATCAAATCTTGCGTAGTTCAGGAAGATCGAGAATGGAGTAAATAAACTAACTCTTTTATTGTTTACATTTCATAAAATTAAGACCATGAAAGCTTTAAGAAAATAAAAAATTTTGAATTTTTCTTATTTTTTTATTTGAATTTTCAAAAGAAATGCTTTAAAAGACGAAAAAATATATTTTTGAATTTGATTTCGATTTAATTTTTTTTTTTTAAGAAAGACTTCCAAAAATTCATTTTCTTTTGATTTGAACTCTGGGAATTTTAAAAGTAAAAAAGAAAATATTTTTATTTGAATTTTTATTTATTTTTCCTTTTTCTAAAGAAGAAAGAAAATATTTTTGGATTTTTTATGTTGCCATTTAATTTTCGAAAGAGGGAATTTTAAGAAAATGTTTTAGATTTCAGAGTTCTTTTTTATTTTTTTTAAATTTGCAAAAGCATTTCTAATAAAAAAAATAATATTTTTGTTTTTATTTTTTTTTAATGACATTTACGAAAGAAAGACTTTTAAAGAAGGAAAACAATAATTTATTTTATTTTGGATTCTCTCTTTTTTTTATGTTTTTTTTTTTTTGCATTTTTGGGAAAAAATACTTCAAAATAAAGGACACCCGTATTTTGAATTTTGATTTTTCTTTTTTTTCGTATGAAAGTCTTTAGAAGGAAGGAAACTATTTTTTTTTTAAATTTTCTAAGGAAATGCTTTTTAAGAAGAAATTAAAGGAAAATACTTTTGGATTTTTTTAAAAATGGGGCCGGAACCGATGAAGTTTGTCTACATATCTCACATCCAGTGAAAATCAAAGCCCCCGTAGTTCGGCCAGTTTTGATGGAACAAGGAAACATGGCACTTGAAAATTTTAGCTTATTTTCTTCTCTCTTTTTTTTGTCAAATTTTCGCAGAGTTTCGGATTTTTCAAATACCTAACTCTCACTCTTCTTTTTTTTCTCTTTTTCTCTCTTTTTTCCCTATTCTAGAAGGCGGTCAACAAGCAAGCCGAAACAAATAGATGCGCAAGTAGCATGTAAAATGCATTAGGATGGTCTTGTTATTTCGGGTACACCTGTCCTAGACAGACCCAACCCCTGTGTTGAGTCCCAAAAGTCAAATGCACGTGATGCACACAAGCGTTCCTACTAGGGATCCGACATGAGGCTATGTTATTCTAGGTTTAAAATCTGGGTGTATTGTTCTAGACTTGGCTTACCTGAATGGATAGCTCGAGCCGCGGGGGGAGGGGGGAGGGGGGAGTGACAGCGTACCGGGAATATAGAAGTTTCACCGGCTTTGCAACTTATTCGAACCTCGTTATACAATTGGGATATGACTCTAACAAAAAAGAAGCCATGCGAAGCGCATGGTTCCCAGATGATTTTGAAGACTCAGAGAGAAAAGGGTTTCATAGCAGTTTATATAAAGTTCACTCAATATTAAAACGGTAAAAAGCGAAATTTATCACATTGGGCTGAATACACGTAAAAATCAGATAATAAATAAAAAGCCAACAATCATAGTTATTCTAAGCTCAAATTTTGAACCCTGAACCAGAGATTCTAGGTTCTTGTGACGACCCAAAGGGGTCATCACTTGTTTTCTTACCCATTCTATACTTCCTAGGCCTTGAAAACCTCATCTGGATTTGCCTCAATTTACGTGTGCAATACGGACGCGTAGTCGGAAGGCTTAGATATGAATTCTATAAGAAAAATGCTAAATTTTGATATTAAGTTAAATAAATTTGACTCCAGTCAACTTTTTGGGTAAACGGACCGGACCCGTAATATGACGGTCCCGGAGGGTCCGTAAGAAAATATGGGACTTGGGCGTATGCCCGGAATCGAATTTCGAGGTCCCAAGTTAGAGAAATAAATTTTTGTGCGAAATTGTTTTCTGGAAATAGTTAAGGAAATTAGAAATGAAATTTAATTAAAAGACTATGGTATCGGGCCCGTATTTTAGTTCCGGCACCCGGTACAAGTCTTATATATGGTTTAAGCGCTCTCTGTAAAATTTAGTTGAAAACGGACGTCGTTTGACGTGTTTTGGACTTAAAATGGGAATTTGATATTTTATGAAGAAATTGGAAAAAATCATGAGTTTTGAGGCTTGATTCGATGTTTATGATGTTAATTTGGCGATTTGATCACGTGAGTAAGTCCGTAGGATTTTTTGAGGTTGTGTGCATGTTTGGTTTGGAGCCCCGAGGGCTCGAGTGAGTTTTGGATAGGTGTCGGAGTAATTTTTCAACCTTGGAAAAATTGCAGCTATAACTAACCTGCAGGCTTCGCAATTGCGAGCTCGCAATTGCGAGCTCGCAATTGCGAAGGGTCTGCTCGCAAATGCGAGAATGTGCCAGGCCTGAAGCTATCGCAAATGCAATAATTAATCTCGCAAATGCGAAGGGTAAGGTTTCGCAAATGCGACCTTATGGTTCGCAAATGCAAACCTCCCATTTTCCCTCAGAGTTCGCAAAAGAGAACAAATGTTCGCAATTCCCAAGATTGGTCGGGGTTCGCAATTGCGACATGAGAGACTCAGCAAATTCATACTTAGTTGAATTTCCACCATTTTTTACCATTCTCTCAAGACCCAAACCCCATAGGCAATTTTTCAAGGACAAAACTTCTTCCAAATCATTTGTAAGTCGATTCTTACTTAATTCCTTCAATCATTTACATCATTTAACATATTTTCCACTTAAAATCAATGAATTTCATGGGTGAAATTGGGAGTTTGGGGTAGAACCTAGGTCTTTTTGTAAAATTGGGGATTTGGACCTTAATTTGAGGTCTGATTTCGAAACAAATCATGTATTTGGGTTCGTTGGGGAATGGGTAACCGGGTTTTAGTTCGAACCCCGGATTTTGACCACGTTGGCCTGAGGGGTGTTTTGGTTATTTAACCTAAATTTGCGTCTTAGCTTTAAATTAAATAGTAGAATTAGTTGCTTGAGATGTTATTTATGAGATGTAATTGAAATGAATAGATTTGGGCCATTTGAAGTCGGATATTCGTGGCAAAAGTGTGATTTCAAGTTAATTTTTGGAGCCGGTTGAGGTAAGTGGCTTGTCTACCTTGTGTGGGGACCTTTTCCCCTTAGGATATGATATTTGGTAATAGCATTGCCTTGTACGTGAGGTGACGAGGGCGTACTTGAGCTAACTATTGAAAAACCCAATTTTTACTTAAGATATTGAGACTGAGTTTCTTTCGAATTTGCCTTATTCTACTTGCAATTATAACTTGTGTTAGATTAGAAAAGTATGTTGGTTGATTTAAATTGCCTATTTGCTTAAGTTGCCTTGACTGTACTACGTGAAGCATGTTAGGCTAGTACTACATGTTGCTTGTATTTTTTTTGTACTTCATTTCTGAATATCTTCTGGTTGTGGATGTGCATTTACATTGGGACTACGGATGTGGGATTCCGGTAGCCTCCCCTTGTTTATTTACTTTGGGACTGCGGGTTCCATTACCGATAGATCCCCCTGCACATTTACTTTAGGACTGCGGGTTAGATTCCCGATAGATTCCCCTGCACATTTACTTTGGGACTATGAGTTAGATTCCCGATACATCCCCCCCTACACATTGATAGTTGGACTACGGGACGTTATCTCGGGAGATCCTTCTGATATAATCATATGGTAGACTATGGGATGGTATTCTGGGAGCTCCTCGGACAGTTGATGAAATGGATTACAGGACGGTATCCTGGGAGATCCTCGTTGTTGGTACTGATATTGAGCTATTTCACTCTGTGTTACCTTATTCTTTGCATGCCACTGTTGCTTCGTATAACTTGTCTTACTTCATAATTTTATTAGTTATTTCTGTTTATTTTTTATGTTATTGCAAGGTTTATCATTATATTTTATCTCAGTGGGGCCCTGACCTTCCTCGTCACTACCTAACCGAGGTTAGGCTTGGAACTTACTGAGTACCGCGGTGATGTACTCATACCTCTTCTGCGCATGTTTTTCATGTGCAGATCCAGGTAATTCCTCTCAGGCGCACTATCCTTGAGGCGGGGAGAGCTACGGAGACTTTGAGTTACATCTGTAGCGTCCACAGACCGAAGAGTCTCCTTCTTTATTCTATATGTAGTATTTATCTTTCTTTCGTACGGTTGCTTTAGACATTCTGGAGTTAGAGCCGTATATTACTTTCCCTTAGCTTGTGTTCCTGTGAGTTTTCGGGTTTTGGGGTGATATTGTAGACTTTCCACATTATTGAGTAATATATGCTGAGCGGCATCTTTTATACAGTTTTCTTTTAATTGATCAGTTTTAAACTAATTATTCGGCAAGTTATGTTACTTTCCGCATTGTTAGGCTTACCTAGTTATAGGGACTAGGTGCCATCACCACATGTTCATGGAGGGCGAGCTAGGGTCGTGACAAGTTGGTATCAGAGCTCTAGGTTCATAGGAGTCACGAAACACAGGCCGCTTTATTAGAGTCTCGCTGATATGTACGGAGACGTCTGTACTTATCTACGAGAGGCTATGTAACCGTTAGGAAAATTTCACTTCATTTGATTCCCTGTCGTGCGAGATTTTTTTTTACATCACAATATTAAACTTTTACCTTCTATTCTCTCACAGATGGTGAGGACACGCGAGATGATCAGGCACACGCGCCCCCTACTGCAGCCGTCAGAGGCCGAGGATGCGTATGTGGTGCAGCGAGAGCACCTGCACGATCTGCCGCCGAGGTACCATCAACAAATCAAACCGGAGTTCAGGCACCTGACACGCCTACGGCTACTATTACTCCAGCTCTTCAGGAGACTTTGGCATGATTCCTGAGCATGTTTGGTACGTTGATTCAGGCGTGATTGGTTCAGGTTGTACTGACTAGTTCACAGATCGGGGGAGGGACCCAGACTCCCGCTGCCCCCACTCCAGAGCAACAAGTTTCCATTGGTCAGGTTCCAAGTGTCATGGCGACACAGCCTGTGGTCCCAGTTAAATAGGTGGTAAGGACCTCTAGCCGAGTAGGGGACAGGTGGGTCTAGGAGAGAGAGGACAAATGAGGTTAGGAGGGAGAGTATAGAGGAGTGTGTATACCTCGTAGACTGCGGAGATATAATGGTCCCTATTTTGGAGGCAAGGTGCATCATGGTAGAGGTTTTATGAGTCAGCCAGCTCAGTTTGCATCTAAGAGTTTCCATAGAGTTTCAGGTGTTCAGGGGTCTTAGAGTACCCGTACCGCACAGTTCCCACTGCCACGTCAGTCGCGAGGTTGCTTTGAGTGTGGTGACATACGCCATGTGGTGAGGTACTGCCCTAGACTCGAGAGGAGTGCACCTCCACAAACTTCTCGGCCACCACGCACCCCGCAGAGTTCTCAGGCTATGGTTACAACCCCAGTTGCTACCTTACCTACCCGTACTGAGGCTGCTGCATCCGATTCTATCATCACAAGTATTGTCATGGTTACTTATAGAGGTGTATCAGTTCTTTTCGATCTAGACTCTATTTATTCTTATGTGTCTTCTTATTTTGCTCCGCATTTGGGTATACCTCGGGATTTCCTTGAGTTTTCCTGTTTATGTTTCTACTCCTGTGGGGGGATTCTCTTGTCGTGGACTGCATTTATCGGTCATGTCTGGTTACTATTTATGGTTTTGAGACCAGGGCAGATTTATTGTTACTTGGTATGGTTGACCTTGATATTATCTTGGGCATGGACTGTTGTCGCCCTATTTTGCTATTCTTGATTGTCATGCCAAGACCGTGATGCTGGCTATGCCAGGTATTCCGCGTGTTAAGTGGAGTAGTACTTTAGATCACACTCCCAGTAGAGTAATCTCCTTCCTTAAAGCTCAGCGTATGGTTGAGAAGGGGTGTGCCGCGAATTTAGCTTATGTGAGAGATGTCAGTATTGATACCCTTTCTGTTGATTCAGTTCCAGCGGTACGGGATTGTCTCGATGTGTTTCTAGTCGATCTTCCGGGCATGTCGCCCGATAGAGACATTGATTTTGGCATTGACCTGTTGCCGGGCACTCAGCCCATTTCCATTCCTCTGTATCGCATGGCTCCTCGTGAGTTGAAGGATCAACTGCAGGAGTTGCTTGATAAGGGCTTTATTTGCCCCAGTGTTTCACCTTGGGGTGCTCTTATCTTGTTTATGAAGCAAATGGATGGTTCTATGCATATGTGTATCGATTTTCGCAAGTTGAACAAGGTTACATAGAAGAACCGTTATCCTTTGCCTCGTATTTAGGATCTGTTTGACCAGCTTCAGGGCGCATATATGTTTTCTAAGATTTACTTGCGCTCATGTTACCATCAGTTGAAGATTTGGGAGCCAGATATCCCGAAGATTGCCTTCAGGACTCGGTATGGCCATTACGAGTTCCTTGTTATGTCATTTGGGCTGACCAATACCCCAAAAGCCTTTATTCATTTAATGCACAGTGTGTTCAGGCCATATCTCAACTCGTTTGTTATTGTTTTTATTGATGATATTCTAGTATATTCCCGGAGTCGGGAAGATCACGAGCAACACCTGAGGACCATGCTTCAGACCCTGAGAGAGAAGAAGTTATATGCAAAGTTCTCAAAAGGCGAGTTTTGGTTGAGTTCCGTGGAATTCTTAGGCCATGTGGTATCGAGTGAGAGTGGATTCGAAGAAGGTAGAGGCAGTGCAGAGTTGGCCTAGAGCCTCCTCAGCTACAGAGATTCACAGTTCCCTTGGCTTGGCGGGCTACTACCGTCGATTTGTGGAGGGATTTTCATCGATTGCAGCCCCTATGACTAGATTGACCCAGAATGGAGCCCCATTTCAGTGGACAGAGGAGTCTGAGGCGAGCTGCCAGAAGCTCAAGACAGCTTTGACTACAGCTCCAATTTTGATATTTCCTACCAGTTCAGGGTCTTATACTGTCTATGGTGATGCCACGAGAGTTGGCCTTGGAGCTGTGTTGATGCAAGATAGTAGGGTGATTGCCTATGCGTCTAGACAGTTGAAGATACATGAGAAGAACTACCCTGTCCACGACCTTGAGATAGCTGCTATTGTTCATGCCTTGAAGATCTGGCGTTATTATTTGTACGGTGTGCCTGGTGAGATATATACTGACCATCGGAGTTTGCAGCACTTGTTCAAGCAAAAGGATCTAAATATGCGTCAAAGGAGGTGGTTAGAGTTGTTGAAGGATTACGATATTACTATTTTGTATCACCCGGGCAAGGCCAATGTGGTGGCGGATGCCTTGAGTCACCGGGCGGAAAGTTTGGGCAGTTTGGCATATTTACCAGCTTCAGAGAGGCCTATGGCGATGGATGTACATGCCTTAGCCATCCGGTTTGTGGGATTGGATCTTTCGGAGCCCAGTCGAATTCTAGCTTGTGTGGTTTCCCAGTCTTCCCTATTGGATTGTATTAGGGAGCGGCAGTATGATGACCCTCATTTACTTGTCCTTAAGGACAAGGTCCAGCGTGGTGATGCCAGAGATTTGACCATCGGAGATGATGGGGTATTGCGGATGCAGGGCCGGATTTGTGTACCCAATATTGATGAGCTTTGAGAGTTGATCTTAGCAGAGGCCCACAGTTCGCGGTATTTCATCCATCCGGGTGCCGCGAAGATGTATCAGGACTTGAGACAGCACTATTGGTAGAGGCGGATGAAGAAGGATATAGTTGGATATGTAGCTAGATGCCTCAACTGTCAACAAGTGAAGTATGATCACCAGAGATCGGGTGGGTTGCTTCAGCAGATAGAGATTTCAGAGTGGAAGTGGGAGCGTATCACTATGGACTTTCTGGACTCCCACGGACCTTGAAGAAGTTTGATACCATTTGTGTCATTGTGGATCGGCTGACCAAGTCCGCTCATTTCATTCCTGTGTGTACCACTTATTCATCGGAGCAGTTGGCAGAGATTTATATCCGGGAGATCGTCCGTCTGCATGGTATTCCAATTTTAATTATTTCAGACAGAGGTACTCAATTTACATCGCGGTTCTGGAGAGTCGTGCAGCAGGAGTTAGGCACTCGGGTAGAGTTGAGCAGAGCATTTCACCCCCAGACGGACAGACAATCCGAGCGCACTATTCAAATTCTTGAGGATATGCTCCGTGCGTGTGTGATTGATTTTGGAGGGTCTTGGGATCAGTTCTTTCCATTAGCGGAGTTTGCCTACAACAACAGCTACCAGTCGAGCATCTAAATGGCTCCTTATGAGGCTTTATATGATAGACGGTGTCGATCTCCGGTTGGTTGGTTTGAGCCGGGGGAGGCTTGGTTATTAGGTACGGATTTGGTTCATGAGGCCTTGGACAAGGTCAAGATCATTTAAGATAGACTTCGTTCAGCTCACTCTAGGTAGAAGAGTTATGCAGATCGCAAGGTTCGAGATGTAACATTTATGGTTGGTGAGCGGATATTGCTCCGAGTATCACCTATGAAGGGCATGATGAGATTTGGGAAGAAGGGCAAGCTTAGCCCTAGGTACATTGGTCCGTTTGAGATTCTTGATCGAGTGGGAGAGGTGGCTTATAGACTCACATTGCCGCCTAGCTTATCATCCGTGCATCTAGTTTTTCATGTATCCATGCTTCGGAGGTATCACGGCGATCCAGCCCACATGTTAGATTTCAGCACTGTCCAGTTGGACAAGGACTTGTCCTATGAGGAGGAGCCGGTAGCTATTCTAGACCGGCAGGTTCGTCAGTTGAGATCCAAGATATTTCCTTCTGTTCATGTCCAATGGAGAGGTCATCCTCCTAAGGGATCAACCTGGGAGTCCAAGTCCGATATGCGGAGCTGTTATCCTCACCTTTTTCCCGACTCAGGTACTTCTTTTTTTTGTTCGTTCGAGGATGAACGGTTGTTTTAGTGGTAGAGGATGTGATGACCCCTTGTTTTCTTACCCATTATGTACTTCCGAGGCCTTGAAAACCTCATCTAGGGTTGCCTCGATTTACGTGCGCAGTTCGGACGTGTAGCCGAAAGGATTAGATATGAATTTTGTGAGAAAAATGCTAAATTTTGATATTAAGTTGAATAAATTTGACTTTGGTCAACTTTTTGGGTAAATGGACCCGGACCCGTAATTTGACGGTCCCGGAGGGTCCGTAGGAAAATATAGGACTTGGGCGTATGTCCGGAATCGAATTCCGAGAAATAAATTTTTGTGCGAAATTGTTTTCTAGAAATAATTAAGAAAATTGGAAATGAAATTTGATTAAAAAGACTATGGTATCGGGCCCGTATTTTGGTTCCGTCGTCCGGTACAAGTCTTATATATGGTTTAAGTATTTTTTGTAAAGTTTGGTTGAAAACGGACATCATTTGACGTGTTTTGGACTTTAAAATGGGAATTTGATATTTTATGAAGAAATTGGAAGAAATCATGAGTTTTGAGGCTTGATTCGATGTTTATGATGTTAATTTGATGATTTGATCGCGTGAGTAAGTCCGTAGGATATTTTTGAGGTTGTGTGCATATTTGGTTTGGAGCCCCGAGGACTCGCGTGAGTTTTGGATAGGTGTCGGAGTGCTTTTTCAACCTTGGAAAAATTGCAGCTATAACTGACCTGCAGGTATGAGCACGTGATTTTTGCCCTATATGAATTACTCCCATAAAATATCAGGAAATAATTTTTCCAATTTTTTGCAATTTATAGGAATTTTCGTAGAATTTTTTTAATTATTTGCATTATTGTGCATATTTAATTTCCATTAAAAAATAAAAAAAATACTAAAAATACCATGCATTGTATTTAGAATTTGTTCATATTTTAGGATTAATTTATTAGTTAGTTGCTTTATTAAAAAATAAAAATTACAAAAATGGCTCATTTTTACATTCTTAGCTTTTATTTTTGGATTATTAAGTTTTCTCTTTAAATTTAGGATCAACTAATTTTTATAAATATTATAGTTAGATAATTAGCTTAATTTTATAATTTAAATAAATTTAGGAATTTAATTTAGGTTTTAATTAATTAAAGAAAGAAAAGAAAACAAATGAGAAAGGGAATTGAAAAAACTTGGTCTTTAATTTGAATTGGGCCAAGCCATTTGAGAAGCCCAAAATTTTCCCCAACCCAGTCCAAACCGGGTTGACCCTACCCGACCCAATACCCTACACCTTTAATATCCTAACTAATGCTTAAGAAAAGGGGAGGCCTGGAAAGATAAGGAAAAAACGCAGCGCAGCTTGTAACACCAAACGACCCCTCCCTTCAGGTCATCTTCTACAAAACAAACCCCTCCGCTCTGTAACCTCCGACGATCCCAAACGACCAGTGACCCCCTCAAACGACCACACCTCCATCTCTGAACTCCATATCCGCCATCTCCCTACTCCAAAACCTTTGTCACCTTCACAAACACGCACACACAGATGCACAAGCGGACAGGAAGGGAAGGGGGTGGATTGACTTGGCTACTATAGTGAGAAAACATCCAAGATGTTTCAGTTCTTTTGCTCCGTATCATTTTGAAGAAGGAAATTGCAACAGGAACAGAGTTGGAGTCTCTCTTGTTTGTCGGAGTTTACTGTTTAAGCTCGTATGAGTATGAATCCGCGCTCGTTTGAGTGTTCCGGCGCCGTCGAGGTTCGGAGTTTCATTTTGCAGAGTCCTTGTTTCTGGTTCAAGGTCTGAGCTTCGATTCTTTCACTTACATGTTCTGTTTTTTTTTTTTGGTTATTTGCGATGCACTGTTTATGAGGTCCTCTTTATTGTTAATTGCTATCTCCCTTTAATTTCATATACATGGTTTTGATGACACGAATTTGGAGTTACACGTTGTGAATTCTGTTGGTTGGCTTTCTTTTACTGCGACTTGGCTTCATCGTTGCTTGGATTCGGAAGGTTGGGTTTAGCTTCATTTGTTGTTTATTGTTCGTTTCATCAACAAACTGTTGATTCACTTATCTTAATTTTATTGTTTGATTTCTCTTACCAATTTACTTGCAATGGCCATGCCATGTATTTATTTTTTTTTTAAAAAGGAAAATATCAGTAATTGCTCTTAGGGAATGGTAGATTCATCTGACTTCCACAATTATTTGTAATATCTTTTGATCTTTGGGTGAAATTTGCTTGAATTTTGCGGCTTGATTCGTCAACTACGTGAAAGTGGCAATTCGAATATCCTCTTGTGATGTGCGCGTGATTTGAAGTAGGAGAACTAGCACTGTTCTTATCTTACCGATTCAACCACAACGTGATTTAGTTTGTAATGAAATAAGATATTCCATCATGAAAACTTGTATTTGGATTGATTATTTAGTTGTTTTAAAAGTGTAAGTTTGTAGGTTCTAAAATCATTTATTAAGGCCCCAAAGTGTAATGACTTATAGATGATGATCTAACGATGAATGTGATTTCAGATGTGGTTTAATAATGATTTTGTCATAGACGACCATTTTATCTTGTTAATATTTCGTAGCGAGCCTTTAGGACCATTTAAAAAAACGATTGTGACTGCATATACGTTCACGTACCATGACCATGATCCTAAATTAATTTGGAGTACGCGTTCGCACAACTTCGATCATTCTTTTTCTTAATAGTAATACGGGTTTTGGGCCTTCCAAGCTAGGTAGCATATTTGAATTAGGAGGTTTTTCTCTTGTTCAAGTGTGGACCTGAGTTTGAAGCTCGACTTCCGTGAAAGGTTTTCTAATAATAGTAATTAATGATGCTAATTAATTAGGGCCCTTTTAGAGATAATCTTTAATAAAAAATCATAGTTCTTTTAGGTTGGCCTTTAAAAAATAAAAAAGAGGTGTGTCGCGCCAAATAAAATTCATAAATTGCACGGCCCACTTTAAATACTTATATTAAAATACTTAGAATTCGGGACGTGCCATTTAGCGAATTTTCCTGGCCTCCCGCAAAGTTAATAACACGTTAGTTGCTTTAGGCGCATTCTTTAATAATTTTACCTTCCTAAATTCGGGTGTGCATTTCATGCGACCCAAATCCAAATCCCAAAAAGTTGAATAAAATGTGTCGAGGATCCGGGTGCATTTCATGTAGCGTGATATAAAAATATATTTTAAACGACGTTCAATTCCTTAAAAAATTAATTAAAAGCAGTAAATAATTCTAAAAATTGCGCAATAGGATAACATGTACTAAAATTAGATTTTGGCCAAATATAGCAGTTGAGCGACCGTGCTAGAACCACGAAACTCGGGAGTGACTAACCCCTTCTCCCGGGTTAACAGAATTCCTTACTCGGATTTCTGGTTCGCGAATGTAACACCATAAATCTCCCAAGTGGCGACTCTGAATCTTAAATAAAAATGAATCTCGTTTCGATTGTCCTTTAAGTGGAAAAACTCCTTCTTTATTATATCCCTCGCGGGGTGTAGTAGCGAAAAAAGGAGGTGTGACAGCTCTGGCGACTCTGCTGGGAAAAAGAACCCAGAATTTCAGTTCAGGGTTCAAAAATTCGAGCTCAGTTAAATTGTTATATTTGGCTTTATTTGATTTTGCTACATGATCCATGCTATACGTGCTAAAT
>MU683008.1:56175-152756 GCA_026770625.1 Nicotiana glauca | reverse complement strand
TATATTTGAATTAATTGTGAATCCATTGATGGTTTGAATTTGCTTAAATCACATTAAATTAATAAATGGATTTCTAAAAAGACTTAAGCTTCGTTTTCTCAAATTATTAAAGAGAATTGGCCTTTCTTAGATAATTGCTCCATGTTGACTTCTTGACTGACTGTCTGTCTGTGTGTGTTTATTTTGGAACGGGCCGAACGCCTCGGCAGATTAATAGATGCATCTATAGGCGCGCTGTCGACCCTCGGCAAGTGCACATTTATTTTTGTTGGATCGGGTCGTCGCCTTGGTATGATTTGCGCATGCTTGTGTTGCTGCCTGAACTTAATTAAGTTATTATTGCCCTTTTGTGGCTTAAAATTATTTGGATTATATTTAAAGAGAAATTCTAGAAATTTTCCTATGAAGGAATTATGTGTTTTCTTGTTTTCTCTAACTGGATTAGAATCATGTTTATAAATAAATCCATTGTTTAATATGTACATATTAAGGATGAATCATTATTGGACCATTAGAGAGCGTCAAAGTTGACTATCTCGCCTCTACCCCTTCGGGATTAGGCGGGATACTCACTGAGTACACGTTGATTATGTACTCATACTACACTTCTATGTGTTTTTGTTGCACATGTATGTATACCTCTAGAAGCCTACTGGGCGTAGCAGCACGGATGACTCTGGGACTAGGTGAACTGCATTGTTCGAGACAACCCGTAACTAGTATAGTTCCTTCCAGTGTTTTCTTATTATTTATTCCCTATCCACTGTATTTCGGACATATGTTGTATTTTATTTTCCATATCGATAGTTGTTCATGCACTTGTGACACCGAGTTTTTGGGATGGTTTGAAGTATTGTATTAACTGTTCAATATTTAAATTTGATTTGAAACTATATCCTTTAAAATTTCTTAATAATGAAGGAAAAATACTGGATTTCAAAAGTGTTAAAATGAGATTTAATTAAGTATTTGAGTTGGCTGGCCTGACGGCGGTGTCCTGCGCCACCACGATCCTTAGTGGATTTTGGGTCGTGACAAATCAGCTCATAGTCCAATTGTCATAGTTCATAGTTTGTAGTTCAATTGCTAGAATCATTGAATTTCATAGTAGAGCCAAATGGTCATGTACGGATCAGGATGTTTGGAAACAATGAAACGTGGTCAATATTTGGAGCTTCAAATATTCCGCCATTAATTATATGTAGCAGTGTCTTTCCTTTATAAACATAGTTGGTACAGTTTGCTTAACTATGATCCCAATCTGAATTAACAATGCCTGCCAAAAAATGGTTTTGTTTGATTCAATTAATTTGTGTAATAGGAATTAATTCCTAATTCAAACCCACCTGTTAATTCCCACTTACACACCATCTGCTATTGCTTTTTGGGCCGTAGGATGGTTCAAGCCCAAGAATCACACCAATGGAAGCCCAATTTCATTATTGTCACTTAGTGGATGTATTCCTTGGGCCAGGCTTCCATCGGAGCCCATTTTGCATCTTCAAGCTACCGCCAAAGCTGGACAATCTCTCGAGTAAATAAGACTTGGGCCTGGTTATTTAATAAAAAGCCCACATTAGCTATGTATACTAGACGTTGATTCCTCCCCATTATTTCGTAATGCAAGTTTGGGCCCTTCAAGTTAAGTAGCAAGCTCAAATTAAGGGGATTTTTAATGATGAAGATCCTTTTGTTTGAGTTTGGACTTGATCTTGAGGCCCAAATTCGGTTGAATATTTTTTAATAATAGTTCATTAATAATATTAATTAATTAAGTTGTATTAGAGATAATCTTTAATAGAGAATAATAGTCCCTTTAGGATGGCCCTTAAAATAAAATGAGGTGCGTCGCGCCAAACAAAATTATAAATTGCGTTGCCCTCTTTAATTACTTTATTAAATATTTAGAATTCAGGACGTGTCATCTAGCGAATTTTTATGGCCTCCTGCAAAGTTAATAACACGTTAGTCGCTTTAGATGCGTTCTTTAATAATTTTACCTTCTTAAACTCGGGTGTGCATTTTATGTGACCCGAATCCAAATCTCTAAACGTTGAATAAAGTGTGTCGCGGATCCGGGTGCATTTCATGTGACGTGATCCAAAAACATATTTTAAACGACGTTCAATTTCCCTAAAGTTAATTAGAAGCGGTAAGTATTTTTAAAATTGCATTATAGGATGACAAATATTAAAATTAGAGTTAAGCCATTTATAATAGTTTAAGCGACTGTGCTAGAACTACGGGATCCGAGGGTGCCTAACACCTTCTCTCGGGTCAATAGAATTCCTTATTCAAAATTTCTGGTTCGCAGACTCCACTTGAGAAGTCAAAATTTCCTCGATTTGGGATTCAAGATAAATCGGTGACTTGGGACACCAAAAGCCAAACCTATCCCAAGTGGTGACTCTGAAATAAATAAATAATCTCATTTCGAATAATGTCACTTAAAATAGAAAAACTCCCTTATATATTATCCTTCGGGGTAGGTATGTAAAAAAGGAGGTGTGACAGCTCTGGCGACTCTGCTGGGGATACGAACCAAGAATTTCGATTCAGGGTTCAAGAATTCGAGCTTAGAATAACTGTTATATTTGTCTTTATCTGATTTTCCTACATGTCTCATGCTAAATGTGCTAAATGCTTTACCGCTTTGATATTCGGTGAATTGTATATATAAACTGCTACGAAACCCTTCCTCTCTCCGAGTCTTGTACATCATGGAGAAGGGTGAACTTCGTGTGACTTCTCTTCTGTTTAGAGTTTTATCCCATTTAGAAGGAGGTTCGGATATGTTGCTAAGCCGGCGGAGCTTCTGTATCCCCGGTACGCTGCCCTCCCTCGGCTCGAGTTGTCCACTCGGGTAAGCCAGGTCTAGAACAATAAACCCAGGGCTTAAACCTAGTATAACAAAGCCTCATGCCGGATCACTAGTAGGAACATTTGTTTGCATCATGTGCATTTGACTTAGGGGACTCAACACAAGGGTTGGGTCCGTCTAGGACATGTGACCTGAAAAGACCATCCTGATGCATCTTACGTGCTACTTGTGCATTTATTTGCTCGGCTTTGCATGTTGGCCGGCTTGTAAATAATGGGAGAGAGTTGACGAAAAATAGCAGTGTTAGGGTTAAGTAAGGGTAACCATTTGTTTTGAAAAACCCAATACCCAAATAGTACTGAAACTCTGCCGGATTTTTGAAAGAAAAAAAAAACCAAAGAAAGATTTTTTGTTTTCAAAATATATTTGGTTTTGACAAAACTGCCCGGACTACGCCAGTTGGATTCTCACCGGATGTAAGATATGTAGGCAACCCTCATCGGGTCCAACTTCCCTTTTTTCAAAAAATAGCCAAAAATAACAATTTTTTTTAGTCTTTGTCACAAAGAAGTCGGGTGATGCCATTCTTGTTTTAAAATAAGCCGAATGGCTATTTTTGCAAGAACAACCGCCCTGAGCCAATTTTTTAGCGTTTAGCGGGTACAACCTTAAAATCTTCTTCCCCGGAGTGCTGAAAGGTTGTATCCGCAAAACCCTGTCCTTGTTTTTCTTAAAATAAAATTTTCGAAA
This sequence comes from Nicotiana glauca, assembly GCA_026770625.1. Lineage (NCBI taxonomy): Eukaryota > Viridiplantae > Streptophyta > Magnoliopsida > Solanales > Solanaceae > Nicotiana > Nicotiana glauca. Next base: position 149,185 of record MU683008.1, on the reverse strand, counting down.
AATAGCCACTTTTTCTCTTGGGTCAAAATAAAGCCTTAAATCATTTTTAAATAAATATGTAGGATGAGTACAGTTGATATTGAATCCTTCTCAGTCCTGCGTGAGATCCCTTTGAAGCTCCACATATGGTGGAATGACCTTGGAAAGGGTAGAAGAGAAACGGTGGAAAAGCCAAGGCCGGATATTATTGAAGCATTGATACCTTTTTGGGACCCAACACGCAACGTGTTCCGGTTCTTAGACTTCGAGCTTAAACCGACATTAGAGGAGGTTGTAGAATATGCATGCCTTAATGGAAACCTCAGGGGTCGATATCCATTGGCATCGAGACCGGTAACTCTCCACAGATTTCTAGACTTATTGAGTATCAGCCGGGATGTTCAGGGTAAGAATCTATCGGAGGGGTATTGCACACTCCACTTCTTGTACCACCGATATGGTAACCCGTGAGGTTTTGAGGAGCCCAACACTGGTTTAACACACGCTTGAAACAAAGATAAGTGGGAGGCACGACGGGGATTAGCTTTCATGGTAGCTGTCTTGGGAGTCGTGATATGTCCCCGAAAAGATGGTCACATAGATATTGGCCTCATAGGAATGCTAGATGTGGCTATAAAGAAAACCAACAGCACGGTGGTTCCCCTGATTGTGGCTGAAACGTATCAAGCTTCGACCAAATGCCGAGAAGGGGAAAATTCTTTCAGGGTTGTAATTTTTTGCTACAGCTATGGATACAAGAGCATCTCTGTCACCGGACTGGGTACATGAACTATGGTTTGACCGGGTTGAGCTGTACTGAAGAATTTAAAACCCGGGTAACAGGTATTGAATTCCCTGGGGGTACCGAGGCTTGGCTATCATGTTTGATATCTTTGACCACTGACAAAATTGAGTAGGCTTTCGGATGGCTTCCCGTTACTGAGGCAGTATACACATCAGCTGAAGTACCTTATATTCTCTTGATGGGCATTCGGAGTATCCAACCCTATGCTCCCTACGGGGTTTTGCGCCAATTGGGAAGATTTCAAACCGTCCACGGTGATGAAGACCCGAGCAAACAAGTCATCGAACTAGGCCCGAAAGCTGTATTTCGAGAGGGAAAAATCCACCAGATATGGAATGAATGTAGTTATCTTGAGCCTAAGACCATAGTGCGGGATCGGGCTAAGGGCGAAGTGGACCCTAAATATTTGATTTGGTTTGGCAAAAGATTCCAAATTCCTGAGAGACCCGCGAAGAGGCCATATGTCCAATAATTTACTGACGAGGTTCAGGTGCAATGGGATTGGTTAGCCAAAGAGAATGAATACAGGGCCTGAATAGGAGCATTGGAAAAGCAGGTTCGGGATCTTCAGTTTGAAAACAGCTTGCATGCTGCAGCCGATGAAGGTGATAAGAAGAAGCTGACCCAAGAAAATGAGGCTCTTAAGGCTCAAATCCGACAAATAAAAATAGCTGCTAACAACCAAGAAAGAATCCGGGCCGATGAAAGGTTGATAAGCGAACTGAAAAAGCAAGTCTTAGGGTGCCAGGAAGAGTTGGAGAAATCTGAAGGGAATATAGAAAAACTCTGAGCGTAGTGGGAAAAGAAGACAGAGGAATGAGCCCAATTTGTGCAACAAATGAAAAGAAATTATGAGGGAACTATTGCTAATCTGAAATGAAAAGTGAATACCCTTGAAGATGAGGCAGCCCAGCGGGCCAAGGATTTCCAAGTTGAGAGGGAACATTGCTATAGGCTAATGGCTAAAACGGAGAAAGAAATTCAGCAGTTACAAGACTATCAACTCCATGACTCCCAGGTGCTAGAGGCCCGCAACAAGCAAATAAGTCGACTACTTCAGGCAAAGGGCAAGATTAGAGAAAGAATCAGAGCCATCACGGATTATATCATCATGAAGTGTCAATCGGGCGAAAGAATGAGTGGCACTAGCTTTTTTGCTACGGTGATGATTTTTGTTCGGCAAGCTATGAATGATTTGGAGCAATTACAAGGGGTCTTGCGCATAGGCCCGCGGCGATGCCGAATGATACCCCGCGGGCCCCAGGATTTGAAGCTTTAATGTATTCTTAGTTATCGAGTCCGTATTTTTGTTATTTTGAGTCTGTTTTGTAGCTTTTCTTTTCCAAAAAAAATAGTTTAGTATCTTTGTAATCGACGTTTTATTAATGAAAATTGAAAATCCCAAAAAATATTTATTTATTTGCAAGAACTATGCTTGGTCTGATTCATGCGAGGTCATGATACGTAGGCAATCTCCATAACATTCGACCTAACCCTAAGGAAAAAGAAAATAATAGGGAAGAAAATAAAAGGAAAACAAGAATGGAAAAGAAAAACAAAAAGAGAAAATAAGAAAATCTACAGAAAGAAAACCATGGAAAAAGCAAAGAGAGAAAAGGGGAGAGGAAAGAAAATGAGCAAGATGAGAGAAAAGCAGAAAACAAAAGGCAAGGAAAAAGAAATCAAGAGAAAAGAAATCGGAAAGGAAAGTCGGGATGACGCATACAACCGCTGCAAACATGTAGACACTTATTTAACTGTATAGGTGCATCATACCCCAATGTGCAGTTACCTATTTGTTACGTGTCTCAAACTAACCATTCGTTGCTATCAATTCCAGCTTAGATTTTTAGAAATGGTTTTTGGTTTTTGGTAAACTGGCATCACATTAGTATTTTACCAGATCAAAAGGGAGCATAGAACTGTCGTCTGAAATGACTTTGCCACTAGTTCTCACAACTGAAGACCGCCCCATCTCAGGGATCCCGACCTCTGAGTCTGCCACAGCTGACGAAAACCGGATATTATGTCTCCGAGTTATGGAGATGTGGGATGCATGGACTAACGGAAGGGAGCCTCCAAGTGCTATCCCTAGCTTTCCTGAATTGTTCCCTAGATCCGGTGGTACTTCCAACATCCCCATCTGTCATCCGAATACCCCATTGGGACAACCTACCATGTCTGCTCACTTTGTAGGAACACCTTCTGAGGTATGCCCCCAGGTGTCCACATCAGGAGTAGCCCCCAATATTTTTACCACTCCGCCATGCTCCGCCACCACATAGCCTTCGCTACCTAGGCCCGTTTTTTATCCCTCGGCCTTTGCTTTCCAAAATCCTACCTTTCAAGCGGATCCTCCTCAATATCCCACATACACTTACTCTTAGCCACCCCCGTTCGAGTTCACACCTAGACAGGATAAAACTCCTAAAGCTCCTGAACAGGATGAGATGGCAAAGAGGATGAGGAGCCTGGAGCAAAGCTTAAAAAACATGCAAGGTTTAAGCGGGCAGAAGAGTGTTTCTTATACTGATCTGTGCATGTTCCCTCACGTGCACCTGCCCATGGGATTCAAAACACCAAAGTTTGAGAAATATGATGGGCATGGAGACCCTATTTCTCACCTTAAAAAGTATTGCAACCAATTGCGTGGGGCTGGCGGAAAAAAGGAGTTGTTAATGGCTTACTTTGGAGAAAGCTTGGTAGGCATAGCCTCAGAATGATATATGGATCAGGATATATCTCGATGGCACATTTGGGATGATCTTGCCAGAGATTTTGTTCGACAATTTCAGTACAACATAGACATTGCGCCAGACAGGAACTCTTTAGCGAATCTAAAGAAGAAATCCTCAGAAAGTTTTTGGGAATATGAGATTAAGTGGAGCGAGCAAGCATCGAGGGTGAAACCTCCAATGGATGAAGTGGAAATGGTCACCGTATTTCTTCAGGCCCAGGAAGCCGATTACTTCCAGAACATGATATCAGCTATGGGCAAACCTTTTGCAGAGGCAATTAAGATCGGTGAGATGGTGGAGAACTATCTGAAAACGGGTAGAATCTTGAGCCAGTCGGCCATTAGAGCAAACTCCCAAGCCATTCAAGGCGGGTCTGGAGGAATGGCTAAGGGTAAGATAAAGACGAAACATCTATGGCAGCATCAGGGGCAAGAAGACACCGCGCTCCCAGGCCCATATTTTATGAAATAACCCCTCAACATTACTACTCTCATCATGACATGGCTTATGCTCCTCCACCTTATGCGGTCATGAACGCTCAACCCTTTGCCTGGCCGCAGACACATGCCAATAGAAATCAAGCCCCATTCCCGAGAAATCAACCTCCCCACTAGAGCCACTATAATCCTCGTCCTCCGTAAAATAACTTTCCTCCCCGGGAGCCACCCGAAAGACAAAATTTTACCCCAATTGGTGAATCTTACGCTAATCTATTCCCGAAACTTATCCAAATGGGTCTACTACAACTGGTCCCCCAAACGAAGCATAACCCAGCATCACCTGCCTTCAGAGCCGGTATCAGGTGCACTTATCATTCAGGGGCAGAAGGCCATGATACAAATGACTGTTGGACTCTGAAACGAGTGGTGGAGAAATTAATACAGCAGGGAAAGATAGTGATGAGGGACGAGGAGGTCCCAAATATGACTAACAATCCATTGCCAGCCCACAATAATGGGCATATGATTGGGATGATCTGTGAAGATAAAGAGTTCGATCCGGTATTAAAGTCCATCATTGATATTATGGACACAGAAAGAAAGCCAAAGGTTGCCCCAAAGCAAGATAAAGGGGAGAAGAAAAACAAAGTCACCAAGACAGAACCAGAAAAGAAAGCTGCAACAAGAACATAGGCGATACCTCCCAAAGGTGGAATTCTTTATGTCCTACGGGGCTGCCAAGAAAAGCTGTTTATTGTGAGCCCTCCAAAGAAATTGGAATTGAAAAAGGGAACACAAGTGTACGTACCCAAGCAAGCCTATATGGTGCAGGGGACAATTAAACTACCTCGGCTGAGTGAGCCAGTGGTTATTAGACGTGTATCACAAAAGCCTATGACGAACCCTGCTGCAGTGCCATAGAATTATCATCAGATGGTGGTTACGTATAAAGGAAAAAGAGATCTTGGGAGAGCTTCCAGAAAATCCCCCTATTGAAAAATACTCAAACATAGAAGAAGTAAACAATGCCACCAGAAGGCGTTTCCCGCCTAAGAAACCTGTGAGTACTGAGAAAGCAGAAGCTTTCTTTCAGAAGATGAAAATGGCCGACTATGAGATGGTTGATCAATTGCGAAAGTGTCCCGAACAAGTGTCATTGCTGATGAAATCCCCGGAGCATCAAAAGGTTTTAATGAAAACTCTCAATGAGGCATATGTTCCAGTTGAAACCTCGATGGAACAACTAGAAAGGATGGCGGAAAGGTTCTTTGCTGTCAATCAAATTTAATTTAGCAAAAATGACCTGTCTCCAGAAGGAACTGCTCACAACAAAGCCTTTCACTTAACCATTAAATGTGGAGTATATTATGTAAAGCGGGTCATGGTGGATGGAGGCTCGGGGGTAGACATTTGCCCACTCTCCACACTGCAATGTATGGAAATCGGGACTGGAAGGATTCGTCCCAACAATGTTTGTGTGAGAGCCTTTGACGGCATCAAAAGAGATACCATCGGGGAAATTGACCTAATCTTGACTATCGGCCCGGTGGACTTCGAGGTGACATTCCAAGTGCTGGATATGGATACGTCTTATAATTTTCTTCTAGGAAGGCCTTGGATCCATGCCCTCCACCAAATGGTGATGTTTGAATATGAGGATCGGGAAATTGTGGTTCATGGCGAAGATGAACAGTCGATCTATCGGGACCCATCCGTCCCATGCCTAGAAGCGAGGGAAGGTAGTGAACACATGGTCTACCAAGCATTTGAAGTTGTAGTGGCGGATCAGCATGAAGAAAGAAATCCTTGCCCTCAGCCCTTTTGTCCAATGCCTAGATTATGGTGGCCAAAGAAATGATCAGACATGGTTTCAAGCCAAGAAAACGACTTAGAAAGTCTCTGCAAGGAATATCTGAGCTGGTGACTCTGCCTACAACCGAAAAGTTCTTCGGGATAGGTTTCCACCCTATCCCAGATGATGAAAGTGGGCAAATGAGAGAAAGAAGGAAGGATGGGTTTTGCCATAACCACTGCCACATTTGTATGAAACCTTTGTCAAGCCGAAGAACAGTGAATAGGAAGATGATGAGGTTTTCACGGCTGAAGAAATTAATGAAATATGTGGGGCAATGAGAAAAGTACTCTACGAAACCCACATGGTTCAGTCGGGAGAGGGCACTAGCACCGCTGAGGTGTTATACATGGGACCAAGCGCCAAGCTTCAAAATTGGAAGGCTACGCCATTTCCGATTAGGCGGGAGTCCTGGTAGACCTGTCCTGCTACTTTTTCTCCATCCCGAGTTATTCCAGGGTGTAACTCGGATGTTTCTTTCAGTTTCTTGTCTTTAAATTTCCCAATGTAAACCCTGTTATCTTCCTAATTCCAAGAAATGAAATCAATATTTCATCGTTCATTTTTCTCTTCATTCTTTCTGATTTTCTTTATTTTCCTCTTTTATTTCTTCTTTTCAGTTATAATAATGTGGCTTTAAATAACATGACATGCTTGTGGACTTCATGCCCAGATCCAAATACGCTGTCTAATTGTGAAATAATGAACCAAACCGGAATATGATGAAGAAGAGGCTTTTAGGGAAATAAATCGAGAACTGGAACAATTTGAGAATAAACCTAAGCCAAATCTGAATAATACTGAGCCGTTTAACTTGGGAACTTTTGAGGAAATCCGGGAAACAAAAATAATCATTCACACAGATAAGAAAACTTGAGATGCAATAATCCAACTCCTGTTTGAGTTTAAAGATGTGTTTGCTTGGTCGTATGACGACATGCCAGGGCTGAGTGTTGATCTAGTGGTGCATAAGTTGCCAACTTACTCCGATTTCCCTCCTGTCCAGCAAAAGCAAAGAAAGTTTAAAACTGACATCAGTGATAAGATCAAAGAAGAAATCATGAAACAATTGAAAACGGGGGTAATCCGAGTAGTTCGATACACTACATGGTTGGCTAATGTAGTTATAGTTCCAAAGAAAGATGGGAAGACCTGGGTATGTGTAGATTATAGAGATTTGAACAAGGCAAGTCCCAAAGACAATTTCCCTTTGCCCAACATCCACATCCTTATTGATAACCATGACAAACATGAGATATAGTCCTTCGTGGATTGCTATGCAGGATATCACCAGGTGTTTATGGATGAAGAAGACACAGAGAAAACAACCTTCACCACACCCTGGGGTACATATTGCTACAGAGTCATGCCATTTGGTCTGAAGAATGCTGGAGCAACCTATATGAGGGCCATGACCGCCATTTTCCATGATATGATGCATCAAGAGATAGAGGTGTATGTGGACGATGTAATCATCAAGTCCAGAACCCAAGATGACCATGTTCGGGATCTGAGAAAATTCTTCAAGAGTTTGCGCAAGTATGACCTGAAGCTGAAATTGGCTAAATATGCATTCGGATTTTTGTCGGGCAAATTTCTGGGCTTCATAGTCAGCAGGAGAGGTATCGAGTTAGACCCAACAAATATAAAGTCTATCTGGGATTTGCCTCCTCTGAGAACCTAGAAGGATGTGATGAGCTTGTTGGGCAGATTAAACTATATCAGCCGGTTCATTGCTCAAATGACTTCCACGCGTGAGCCCATATTTAAGTTATTAAAGAAAGATGCAGCAGTTAAGTGGACAACTGAATGTCAAGAAGCCTTCGACAAGATCAAAGAATATCTGTCGAATCTGCCAGTTTTGGTCCCACCGGAGCTAGGGAGACCTCTTTTCTTGTATCTAACGGTATTGGAAAATTCTTTTGGCTGTGTCCTCGGGCAGCACAATGTAACTGGGAAGAATTAACAGGCGATCTACTACTTGAGTAAGAAGTTCACCAGTTATGAAGCTAAATATACTCTGTTGGAAAGAACCTACTGTGCCTTGACTTGGGTCGCTCAGAAGCTAAGACATTATCTGCAAGCCTACACCACCTCCTCTTAACCAGGTTGGATCCTTTGAAATACATATTCCAGAAACCGATGCCTACAGGGAGATTAGCTAAATGGAAAATCTTGCTCACAGAATTCGACATAGTCTATGTCATCTGCACATCGATGAAAGCCCAGGCATCTGGCTAAAAACCCGGTTGACGAGGAATACTAACCGTTGAGCACTTACTTCCCAAATGAAGAGGTAAATTCAGTAGAAACAATCTCTAAAGATACCCATGCTTGGAAAATGTTCTTTGATGGAGCGGTAAACGCTAAGGGTGTGGGAATTGGGGCAATCTTGATCTCACCTACAGGTCAGCACTATCCGGCCACAGCCAGGCTTTATTTTTTCTGCACAAACAATACTATTGAATATAAAGCCTACATAATGGGTACGAATATGGTGATTGACCAAGACGTTGAAGAGTTATTGATTATGAGGGATTCAGATCTGATTATCCGACAAGCCCAAGAAGAGTGGGAGACCCGAGATGTTAAGCTCATTCACTATCGGCAACATGTGGAAGATCTCAGCAAGCGGTTCAAGTCAATAGAATTCAGGTACATCTCTTGGTGTCACAATGAACTAGCTGATGCACTCGCCACTCTAGCTTTGATGCTGCCTTACCCAGGCAATGCCCATATTGATCCTCTGGAGATTCAAATCAAGGAAAGGCATGGTTATTGTAACACTATTGAAGCAGAACCAACCATCCAGCCATGGTATCACGACATTAAAAGGTTTTTGAAAATGCAAGAATATCCTGAGCAAGCTATTGGAGATCAAAAGAGAACCATCAGACGACATGTGAGTGGTTTCTTCTTGAGTGGTGATGTCTTGTATAAGAGGACCCCGGATCTCAACTTGTTAAGATGTGTTGACACCGAGGAAGCCGGAAAAATTATGCATGAGGTACACGCGAGAGTGTGCGGACCTCATATGAATAGGTATGTTTTGGCAAAGAAAATCCTTCGGGCAAGATATTATTGGATAACTATAGAGAAGGACTACTTCAGCTTTGTCCGGAAATGCCATCAGTGTCAGGTGCACGGTGATTTGATTCATGCACCTCCAACAGAACCGCATCCTATGTCAGCACCTTGGCCATTCATTACTTAGGGCATGGACATCATTGGGCCGATCAAACCAAAGGCCTCAAATGGACATAGTTTCATATTGTTTGCCATTGACTACTTCACAAAGTGGGTTGAAGCCATCACTCTTAAATCAGTCTCCAAGAAAGTTGTGGTGGATTTTGTGCACTCTAATCTTATCTGCCATTTCGGCATTCCAGCAACTATCATCACAGACAATGCTGCAAATCTGAATAGCCGTTTGATGGAAGAGGTATGCGAACAATTCAAAATAACGCATAGAAATTCTACGACCTATCGGTCCAAAGCCAATGGTGCCATTGAAGCAGCCAACAAGAACATCAAGAAGATTTTGAGAAAGATGATTCAGAGCTCCAGGCAATGGCATGAAAAGCTGCCTTTTACATTACTGGGATATCGCACCACAGTGCGTACATCGGTTAGAGCAACCCCATATCTATTGGTTTATGGAACGGAGGCTGTTATACCCGCAGAGGTAGAAATCCCTTTACTCCGAATAATCATTGAAGCAAAGATTGAGGATAGTGAATGGGTCAAGACTCGGTTGGAACAGTTGTCTTTGATTGATGAAAAACGGATGGCCGCGGTTTGTCATGGACAATTGCACCAACAAAGGATGGCCCGCGCTTATAACAAGAAAGTGTGTCCCAGGAACTTTGAAGTGGGACAACCCTTGTTAAGGCGCATTCTCCCTCATCATCAGGAAGCAAAACGAAAATTTGCTCCTAATTGGAAGGGTCCATACATCATTCGAAAATTATTGCCGAGATGAGCACTGTATCTGGGATACATCGAAGGAAATGATCCTGAAGCGGCTGTGAATGCCGATGCAGTAAAAAGGTACTATTTCTAGGCCCTCTGCGGTGATGGTTGTTGTGCAATTGAGATGACGAAGGCCTTTTTTCCCACTATCCAAATACTATCAACCCTTCTAAAACCCATTTGAGCCGGTTACTCTTCCTTGATTACCCTCTTTGGAACCCGAAAGTACTATCGAAAAGAAAGAAAGGAAACAAAGGGGAATAAAAAGAAAGAAAAAAATGATGATGAAAAGAGAAATAAAGAAAGAAAAGCAAAAAAAAAAAAAAAAAAAAAAAAAAAAAAAAAAAAAAAAAAAAAAAACAAATCTGCCTGAACTACGTCTGACTTGATTCCGAAAGGATACGTAGGCAGCCTCTCTTTGGAGTTCAATCACACCAAAACAAAATCCCAATTCCCCCAAAAGTGAAACTGGGGCAGATGATATAATGGCTCGGCCATGAGCCCGCCAATATGGTTCCAAAGTTGTAATTCCGTCCAAGATTCTTTTACCCAAAAACCTTATCCAAGTCCTTCCGATCAATTGAAAAAGACGTGGGAAGTGAAAACATCATTGCTAGAATCTGATGCAATTCAAAGAAATAAAATGAGAGAGTCTCAACGGTGAAAACCTACGGGCACCATAAGGAGACGGTGAGTAGAGAAATTGAAAATGAGAGAGTCCGCTTAGTGAAAACTCGTAAAGAGCGCTATCGGGCGATGGTGAGAAGAGAAATAAGAGAGGTCAATTGGTGAAAACCCGCAAAGGGTGCTGTCGGCCGAAAAGAAGATATCTTACCACTAAAAGAGTCCTGGCAAGGTTCCTTGGTTTTGAAATGTGGATCAATGAGTTTACGAGAAGCTGGAAAGTTTGTGCGGGTCAGGCATCCAGTCCAAGAAGCATGTCATGTCTATTTGAAGCTTGCATGCGCTTCCAGATAAGTCCCTCTTTTCCCCATAAAGGGACGCTTCTCTTTAGACTCATCTTCTTGCCTCTTGTTTACTTTTTTCCTTGAATCCCTTTCGGTCTAACTCTGATTCCGAAACTATTACAAAGAAGGGTGGCAGGACTAGTTTTACAAGGCTTTTCCTGGCAAAAAACTAAAAGAAAATACCTAGCCTCGGCGGGTGCATCAAGCCAATCCCGGATGGAAAGGATTATGGATGCTTTCAAAGCAACGATGTCGAAAAGAAAAAGTCAAGGACAAAATTTCTGAGAGTAAAGTAAAGTGAAAAGGCAAATCCCCACACGGGCAAATCATCATGAAATTCAGAAAGTTGAGTCCACCGGGGAGAGTAATCCTTAAGACCAGGAAGCAGCAGAGGTCCTCGACAGAAGCTAGGTCGGGATCAAGCAATCAAGGCCACAAAACCAACAATAGTTTCAAGCTAACAATTGTTTTTTTTTTTGAAAATTGAAATAGGTGTAATCTAGGCGACCGCACAAAAAGTGGGTGCAACCAACAGAAAAGGAACGCGCAAGTGCTGAAACAGCTTTGCAGCAAAAAATTAATGCAAAAGGGAAGTTTCTTCCAAGTTCTGTCCTGCATCTGATCAGAAAATAATAATTAAAAAAAGAGACATAACAAAAGAAGAAAATCCCAAAAAAAAGGATAGTTTAAAATTCCCAACATCAACCTGGTACTTTCTTAGTCGACATCAGGGCTCCAACTCCTGAGTTGAGCATTTTTCCTTTAGCCAACATTAGGGCTCCAACCCCTGAGTTGAGCGTTTTTCCTTTTAGCCAATATTAGGGCTCCAACCTCTGAGTTGAGCGTTTTCCCTTTTAGCCAACATTAGGGCTCCAACCCCTGAGTTGAGCATTTTCCCCTTTAGCCAACATTAGGGCTCCAACCCCTGAGTTGAGCGTTTTTCCTTTAGCCAACATTAGGGCTCCAACCCTGAGTTGAGCGTTTTCTCTTTTATCCAGCATTTTTCCTTTAGCCAACATTAGGGCTCCAACCCTTGAGTTGAGCGTTTTTCCTTTAGCCAACATTAGGGCTCCAACCCCTGAGTTGAGCGTTTCCTTTAGCCAACATTAGGGCACCATCCCCTGAGTTGAGCATTTTTCCCTTTAGCCAACATTAGGGCTCCAACCCCTGAGTTGAGCATTTTTCCTTTAGCCAACATTGGGGCTCCAACCCCTAAGTTGAGCTTTTTTCTTTTAGCCAACATTAGGGCTTCATCACCTGAGTTGATGAGTTGAGCGTTTTCCTTTAGCCAACATTAGGGCTCCATCCCCTGAGTTGAGTGTTTTCCTTTTAGCCAACATTAGGGCTCCATCCCCTGAGTTGAGCGTTTTTCCTTTTAGCCAACATTAGGGCTCCAACCCCTGAGTTGAGCGTTTTTCCTTTTAGCCAACATTAGGGCTCCAACCCCTGAGTTGAGCGTTTTCCCTTTTAGCCAACATTAGGGTTCCAACCCCTGAGTTGAGCATTTTTCCTTTTAGCCAACATTAGGGCTCTAACCCCTAAGTTGAGCGTTTTTCCTTTTAGCCAACGTTAGGGCTCCAACCCCTGAGTTGAGTGTTTTTCCTTTTAGCCGACATTAGGGCTCCAACCCCTGAGTTGAGCATTTTTCCTTTTAGCCAACATTAGGGATCCAATCCCTGAGTTGAGCGTTTTCCTTTTTAGCCAACATTAGGTCTCCAACCCCTGAGTTGAGCATTTTCCCTTTTAGCAAACATTAGGGATCCAACCTCTGAGTTGAGCGGTTTTCCTTTTAGCCAACATTAGGGCTCCATCCCCTGAGTTAAGCGTTTTTCACTTTTGCCAATATTAGGGCTCCAATCCCTAAGTTGCGCCTTTTAAAAACAGGTTTCCATTCCCTAATCCATTCCATCATAGATAAATACAATTCTTGAAAATGAAAAAAAAATAAAAAGAGAAAAAAAAAAAGAGAATGAGTTTAGACTTTGTCACGAATAGCTTACGAAATTTTCCTAGTGAAAACTGGGGCAGAAAATTTCGTTCGTTTGTTGTTTTGGTGCCTGAGCAGGTCTAACATCGAGGCATAGGGTTGCGAGACGACCGATGGAATGAGTCTCAATCCAAAATAAAGAAAAGAACAAAAGAACAAAAGAAATGAATTCAAATGTTGAATGAACAAAGGTGCGGATTGCTCAAAATTTGATTGAAGTCACAAAGTCCGCCGATCCCGTTTTGACCCAATGCTAAAGAAAGAAATGACACCTATAGCTTGCGAGCATCAAGATTCAGATCGGAATCCATAGCAAAATCAGGTAAAACTCAAAATCAAGCTTTAAGAGAATTATAGATAGGAATCTTGTAACTCATAGTTGATAGGCATAGCTAGCTTAGCTTTGATTTTCCTTTTGGTGTAATAAGAAGGTCAGCAAGCAGTAGCAGCAGCAACAACAGTGAAATCACAGCCTCTGGTAGTCCCAGCTACCAAAACTTCTAGAACTATACTGACCTGATTCCTTTATAGCAAAGTATATGTAGGCAACCTCTGAAGCAAGGTTCGGTCAGACGTTTTCTCAAAAATGCTTCTCATGGAATGCTAAGTAGGCAAAAATCTCTCACAATTGCTCATTTATCTTTACCCGAAAACCCTTCATGTCTCCGAGCAAAGAGGGGCAGCTGTGAGCATGTGATTTTTGCCTCGCTTGGATTATTCCAATAAAATTCTTAAAATTAGGAATTTTCTTTATTATTTGAATTTTAGGAAATTAATTGCATGATTTTGTGTTTGTTTGCATTTTGTGTGCATTTTTAATTGGTATAATTCATAAAATACAAAAATAATAAAATAGCATACTTGCATTTGGGACCTAATTTTATATTTTTAGTTCCACTAGTTAATTAACATTGCAAAAAAACAAAAATAATAAGAGAAAATAACAAAAATAGTCCTTTTGCATTTTTACTTTTAATTTTCGATTTTTCCTTAGTTTTATTTTAAATTAGGATTTAGTTAATTTTAGAAAATTAGAGTTAAATCAAGTCGTTTCATTTTAATTTTGTATTTAACAAAAATCTATAAAAAAAAATGAAATGAAAATGAAAGGAAATTAAACAAATAAAAGAAAGAATTAATGGAAATAGAATAAAAAAAGAGAAACAGGCTAGCCTGATTTGGGCTAATTTTTCAAAGTCACCAGCCCAAATTAATCAAACCTATCCACACGCCCAACCCCAACCCCAAACCAGCCCAAATGCCCAGTCCAAACCCCATGTCTCCGAGACCCCTAAAACGACATAGTATGGGGAGAATACTACGTCGTTTTGAATTAATTTGTGACCATTCAATCCTGTCCCTCTGTTTGTTCTTATCTAAGGATGCCAATCACTTTCCCCACTTTAATTAAAACTGTCTGAAGATCACCATATTAACCTAGTACAATGTTAGGTCATCTCCCTCACTCCTCCGTCTCCCGCCACCACAATCCGCTGCCGAAAATCGCTTTAAGGCGGCGACAAGCCTCCATCCACCACAAAAATTTCACCAAAGCCTCGTCTTCCCCTCCTCATCCTCGATTCACCGTTATAATCATTCAAATACCACCCGAGCCCCCCAAATCTTCAGAACCCTAACCGCCGCCCTTGCTTCCTCCGGTGGCGCCGCCGCCTCCAACTGACACCAAAATAACACCCCATAAACTCCATGACCCCCTCACCACGAATCCCCATCCCATTTCCTTCGAACACTTCTAGAGTTCCTCAAATATCAAATCTGAGAACTGATCCCTATTTCCAAAGCCCAATTCGACTGGCCTGGGAGAATTTTTATACTGTCTTGAACCTTGGTTGTGTGTTTTCACATGAAAACACAAGACTAAGGTCTAATCCAGTCGAAAATCGAAGGTTTTCTTCATCTCAAGTCGGTCCGTGTCTCTTTAGGTATTTCTTCGTTTTCTTTTGTTAGCTCTTCTTTACTTTTCTTTCATCTTTATTCTTTTATTTTCATATGCTTCTTCTTCTTTTTCTGGACTTTTTTCTTTCACGGTGTTTTTAAACTAGTCTTTTTCATATGCATGTTTAGTTTTAAGAAGATCTTCTTTTAGATAAGCTAGCATCAATAGCATGTTTAGCAGTTTAGCTTCAATTTCATTAAGTGTTAGTTTATTAATCGAACCGAATTGCTTCTGTTTCCTTTTTACTTTCTTTTGTTCGGATAGTTTAGTTTTGACGATGCCTGGGCTTGAGGTTCATACCCTTAAGTTCAGGTTTGGGCTGGATTTCTAAACGGGTTAGCCCAGGGTCAACTTGACCCATAACCCATCTGGGGTTCAGGGGTAAATACAGGGCTTGTAATGGTTAGTTTAGGAATTATAGATTAGGGAATCTTTAACAACTGAATTGAGAAGCCCCTAGAAGCTTCTAGGTTGGGGTTTGAATAGCATTTTTAATTCTTAGTAACATTACTTGGGAAATAAGTCAATCTTTCAAGGACTTATAAGCTAAAAACTAAAAATTAAAAGAGGGACCTAGGGTGTAAATGAAAATCTAAAGGTTGCCCTAGACTTTGCCTATAAAAGGGCATACCGCTTACCTTGTTTCACAGGTTTTAAGCTAGAAAATTCTGAAATTTGAAATTCAAAACCAGCTTCAGTAGTCTAGAGATCCAAAGTTCTAAAAAATTCAACACCACTGAAAACTACTGAAAAATTCAAAAAAAAAAAGGGTTCCGGATCTGTTTCTAGTCAATTGCATTAGTTCATCAGCTAGGTTTTCAAAATTCAGCTTGGTTTTGGTTAATTGAAGATCATTTTGGAAGCCTACTGCATTCTGTCCTATTTTTCTGGGTTTTGGACTGGAAATTACTGTTGTTGGCTGCAATTTTACCTCTGTTGAATTGCTGCTTTAGCTGACTTCCATTTCTCATCATTTTGTTATAATTTCCAGGTATTTTTTCTATCTTAAATAATGTGTGAAGAGCTGAATCAGCAAATGTCTTTGAATTGTTGAAGAAATGAAGCACTATTCATGTTATTTTCATGCTAGTTCACTTGCAGATGTATTAGTTTGAATGCTAGGTTTATACATCAGTTTAGTTGAGATTTAAACTTCCTATGTTTTTAATGACAGGACTGTTAAATATGAAATGCTTAGGATTTTGCCTTATTAGTATAACTCTGTGCAGTGTAATCCCCTATAATTGATGAGTAAATTTTAGATTCATAATAAATTCATCTCTATATTCCCAGTTGGATTGTATGTGAGATGCGAGCCTTCTGAAAAGCTATGATTCAAACGATGAATCCATAGTTCATCAAGGCTCTAGCTACAGGCTTCTATGTTTTTGTTAGAATAAATTGCTATAATCAGCTCATAGTCCAATTGCTTTAGTTTATAATTTGTAGTTCAATTGCTAGAATCATTGAATTTCATAGTAGAGCCAAATGGTCATGTACAGATCAGGATGTTTGGAAACAATGAAACGTGGTCAATATTTGTAGCTTCAAATATTCCCCCATTAATTATATGTAGCAGTGTCTTTCCTTTATAAACATAGTTGGTACAGTTTGCTTAACTATGACCCCAAGCTGAATTAACAACGTATGCCAAAAAATGGTTTTATTTGATTTAATTAATTTGTGTAATAGGAATTAATTCCTAATTCAATCCCACCTGTTAATTCCCACTTCCACACCATCTGCTATTGCATTTTGGGTCGTAGGATGGTTCAAGCCCAAGAATCACACCCAATGGAATCCCAATTTCATTATTGTCACTTAGTGGATGTATTCCTTGGGCCAGGCTTCAATCGGAGCCCATTTTGCATCTTCAAGCTACCGCCAAAGCTGGACAACCTCTCGAGTAAATAAGCTATGTATACTAAATGTTGATTCCTCCCCATTATTTCGTAATGCAAGTTTGGGCCCTTCAAGTTAAGTAGCAAGCTCAAATTAAGGGAGTTTTTAATGATGAAGATCCTTTTGTTTGAGTTTGGACTTGATCTTGAGGCCAAAATTCGTTTGAATATTTTTAATAATAGTTCATTAATAATATTAATTAATTAAGTTGTATTAGAGACAATCTTTAATAGAGAATAATAGTCCCTTTAGGATGGCCCTTAAAATAAAATAAGGTGCGCCGCGCCAAAAAAATTTCATAAATTGCGTGGCCCTCTTTAATTACTTCATTAAATATTTAGAATTCAGGACGTGCCATTTAGCGAATTTTCATGGCCTCCCGCAAAGTTAACAACACGTTAGTCGCTTTAGGCGCGTTCTTTAATAATTTTACCTTCCTAAACTCGGGTGTGCATTTCTTGTGACCCAAATTCAAATCCCAAAATGTTGAATAAAGTGTGTCACGGATCCGGGTACATTTCATGTGACGTGATCCAAAAATATGTTAAAAATGACGTTCAATTTCCCTAAATTAATTAAAAGTGGTAAGTATTTTTAAAATTGCATTATAGGATGACACATATTAAAATCAGAGTTAAGCCATTTATAATAGTTTAAGCGACCGTGCTAGAACCACGAGATCTGAGGGTGCCTAACACCTTCCCTCGGGTCAACATTATTCCTTATTCAGAATCTCTAGTTCGCAGACTCCACTTGAGAAGTCAAAATTTCCTCGATTTGGGATTCAAGATAAATCGGTGACTTGGGACACCAAAAGCCAAACCTATCCCAAGTGGCAACTCTGAAATAAATAAATAATCCCATTTCGAATAATGTCACTTAAAATGAAAAAACTCCCTTATACATTATCCTTCGGGGTAGGTATGTAAAAAAGGAGGTGTGACATCTCTGCAACATTGTCTCTGGAAATACATGAAAGAAACAGGAATAAAGGATAGAAAGAGATGCCAAGACATGCGGACGCCTGCAGGACTACCTCGGGTCACCTGATGAATAAGAAACATCAATCTTACTGCGGTCCGAAAGCTATAGCATCGGAATCAGCACAAAAGAGTGCAGAGTATAGTATTAGATTAACCGACCCCATGTGCTGGTAAGTGCCTAGCCTAACCTCGGCGAAGTAGTGACGAGGCTAGAACCAGACTACCAAGCCTGTGCAATTAATTGATATTCAGCGAAAAAATAAAGGCAGAAAATTTAAAATTTAAAAGTAAGAAGGGGGAAGGTATGCTGCGGGGATATCAAGTAACAACAGAAAACAAATAAATAACCGTAAAGAACACCATAACTCAAATATCAATAATTATCAGGAAATCAAGACAAGTTCACGGCATCACCCTTCGTGCTTTTACTCTAGTCTTCAACAAATATCAATATAATCGGCACGACATCACCCTTCGTGCTTTTACCTCACATAATCACGGCACGGAATAATCCTTCGTGCATAATCACTCATATAAAGGCACAGAATGGTACATCGTGCGGCACGACATCACCCTTTGTGCATTAACACTCTCTCACAAAATATCATGCACGACATCACCCCTCGTGCTTTATCACTCTCTCACCAAAATAATGCACGGCATCACCCTTCGTGCTTTAACACTCTTCCTCACCCAAAAAACAATCACAAACAATAAGGGCAAGGAACTAAATAGAATCACAATAAAAATCACGGCAAGGGAACAATATCAAAAGCAACAACATCCTGGTAAGGTAACAATATCAAAAGCAACAACATCCCAGCAAGGGAGACAATATCATCATCCTCTTCTACTTTTCTTATATACCTCACAACTCAATTTACAACTTGAGCTAACGCTCTACAATGCTCAATTACCAATGATACTTTCATAATTCAATTCACAACTTGAGCCAACGCTCTACAATGTTCAAATACCAATAATACTTCCTCAAATCAATTCACAACTTGAGCCAACACTCTTAAATGATAAATTACCAAATTTACTTCCACAAGCCTTGTTCAGCAAAGGAATATCACATAAGGCATGAACAATACAAAACAGAGTCACATTAATCATAGTATAAGACTCACGGGTATGCTTGACACCAACGTATAGATACTCGTCACCATGCCTATACGTCGTACTCAATAATTAACACATAGCAAATAGGACACGACTCCTAATCCCTCAAGCTAAGGTTAGACCAAACACTTACCTTGATGCCACGAACACAATTCAAGCCTCAACTACCGCTTTACCGCTTGATTCCACCACCAATTTGCTTGTATCTAGGCACAAGTTACTTAACTATATCAATAAATGCTAAATGAATTAATTCTAATACATGAAAATAGGTTTTCTAAAGTTTTTCCTAAAAAGTCAGAAATCTACCCGAGCTTCAGACCAAAACCCGATTACCCATTTACCCATGAACTCAAATATATAATTTGTTTTGGAATCCGACCTTAATTTGAGGTCTAAATCCCAAAATTTTATTATCCTTAGGTTTTACCCAAAATTTCCAATTTTACCATGAAAAACCTAAATTCTAGGATGAAATCTTGTAAAAAGAAGTTAAGAAGTGAAAGAAATGAGTTTAAAATCACTTACTTGTGTTTTGGGGAAAGAATAAGTGCTTGAAAATCGCCCTTTATGTTTTAGGTTTCTAAAAATGGTAAAATAACTGAAAAGTCGCGTTTATATATGTCATGACCCGGATTTCTTACCCTCAGGAGTCGTGATGGCGCCTACTAATAGGAGCTAGGCAAGCCAACTCTTATCTATCTTTTTCGATAATCAAATTCTTCTTTTAGCAATTTGGCAATGATAATATAACTACATCGGAATAATTTAAAAGGGCGGAAGACTTAAGTTAATAAAACCAAAATGAAATACGGAAATTCAATCAAAATCCCTACCCAAGAACTGGTGTCACATTACTCACTAACTACTAAGAATACTAAACACAACCGTTTGAAAGAAATCTAAAACTGTTTGTCTCGAATACAATGAGATAACAGACTAAAAGTAAAGATAAAGGAGACGCCGGGCCTGCGGACACCTGCAAGACTACCTAGATGTCTCGCTGGTCTGAATGCTAAGGCCTGCGATACTGTGGCTGCTGTCCGAAACCTGTATCTATGCAAAAGAGCACAGAGTGTAGTATCAGCACAACCGACCCCATGTGCTGGTAAGTGCTTGGCCTAACCCCGGCGAGGTAGTGACGAGGCTAAAACCAGACTCTAGATAAGCCTGTGCAGTTATATATACAAGTATAACAAAAAAAATAGCAAGAACATAACAATTTAAGCTGGGGAGGGGAGCATGCTTCAGGGGTAACAGATAGAAACAAAATATCAGGAATAATGGTACGTACATCTACAGCTTAACTTCTAGCAATAATGAACAGACAAGGCAACTTTCATATTCAACTCATCTTGTTGCAGGCGTGCAACCTGATCCCATTTCTCAATATCTCATAGTAGGCGTACCACTCGCTCCCATTTCAATATATCATGTGTAGTAGGCGTACCACTCGCTCCCATTTCAATATATCATATGTGGTAGGCGTACCACTCGCTCCCATTTCAATGTCATGTGTGGTAGGCGTACCACTCGCTCCCATTTCAATATATCATGTGTGGTAGGCGTACCACTCGCTCCCATTTCAATATATCATGTGTGGTAGGCGTACCACTCGCTCCCATTTCAATATGTCATGTGTGGTAGGCGTACCACTCGCTCCTATTTCAATATATCATGTGTGGTAGGCGTACCACTCGCTCCCATTTCAATATGTCATGTGTGGTAGGCGTACCACTAGCTCCCATTTCAATATATCATGTGTGGTAGGCATACAAATCGCTCCCATTACTTTCAACACAGTACACAATACAATCTCGGCAAGGGAACAATTACAACAAGTCAAATATCCCGACAAGGGAGAGTCATCTATAACCAATCCTATTCAACTTCTTCTTGGCACAACTAGTATCCATATTCAGTCTCAACTTTCATAGGATCAAACAAGGGTACACAATTAGAAAAATTAAGACTCACGTTCATGCTAGACACCGACGCATGGATACTCGTCACCATGTCCATACGTCTTACCCAACACAAAACAAATAGCAATTATGACTCAACTCCAAATCCCTCAAGCTAGGATTAAACCAAACACTTACCTCAACTCCCAGGGCTGAATCAATCCACAACAACCGCTCTCCCTCTCGAAATCGGCTCCAACTCAATTAAATCTATACAATAAGGATTCCATAGTATTAATATATGCTAAACAAATCAAACCTAATGCCTAATTATAGATTTCCAAGCTTTCTTCCCAAAATTCCAAAATCGCCCCCTGGCCCGCTTGGTCAAAATATGTGGTTCAGACCAAAAACAAATCCCCCATTCACCCGCGAGCCCGAATATATAATTTGTTTTCACATTCGACCCCAAAACGAAGTCTAAATCAAGAAAATATAGAAAACCCTAACTCTACCCATTTCCCCCAATTTCTACCCTAAACTTCATGATTTAAGCTTAGGAATTCAATAATTAGTGATGGAAAATGAAAAAAACAAGTTGGAATTTACTAACCCAAGTGATCTTGAAAAAAGGGGCTTCAATGGACTCCTAAGAGCTTGGGGGAGAAGAAAGCTCGTGTATTTTTTGAAAGAAACCCGTAGCTACTGTTCTGAAATTTAATATAACTGGGCAAAACTTTGCCCTTCGCGTTTGCGTGAAGTGAGTCGTGTTCGCGAAGGGTAAACAGGGTTGGTCAACGAGAACGCGGAAGGTGAAGCGGGAACGCATAGAAGGAATTGGCTGGGGTCCATGAGATTGGCCTACGCGAACGCGTTGGCCTGTACGCGAACGCAATGGGAAGGGGCTGGGGACCTACACGAACGCGGTCTAGCCATCGTGAATGCGAAGAAGAAAAGAGGGTTGGGCCCTCAGAGTTCCATAACTCTACGCGAAAGCGAACTAGTAATGCAAACGCGATGAAGGAACAAAAATGAAGCATCGCAAACGCGTGAGGGAGAGTGCGAACGCGGAGAAGGATTCACCTGGGCACCTGTTGCAGATTTTCTGCAACTTTTCTAAGTTCAAAACCACCCCGAACACCTCCAAAAATACTCCCGAGCCGTCGGGGATCCTAACCAAACACACACACTAAGTCAACGACATCCTACGAACTTAACTGTGCGATCAAATCGCAAAAATAACATCAACATCAATAAATCAAACCTCAAAATCACTAGTTTTCATCAAACTTCATAAACTTTCAAATTTAGATATTTAAGTCCAAAACATGTCAAAAAACGTTCGATTTCAACCAAATTTCACAAAAACATCTTAAAACACATATAAGACCTGTACCAGACGTCGGAACCAAAATACGGGCCCGATACCAACATGTTCTAATCAATTTTCATTTCAAATTTCCTTAACAATTTCATAAAAACAATTTCTTTTAAAAATTTATTTCTCAGGCTCGGGACCTCGAATTTCGATTCCCGGCATACGCCCGAGTCCCATATTTTTCTACGAACCCCCTGGGACTGTCAAATCACAGGTCCGGGTCCGTTTACCCAAAATATTGACCAAAGTCCTCTTTACTCATTTTAATACCAAATTTTAGCATTTTCACGGAATTTGACATATAAGCTTTCCGGCTACTCGCTCGGACTGTGCACGTAAATCAAGACAATTAAAATGAGGTTTTCGAGGCCTCAGAATCACGGAAAGAGAGAGAAAATAGGTGATGACCCTTTGGGTCGTCACATTCTCCACCTCTAAAACAACCGTTCATCCTCGAACGGACAAAAGAAAGAATTACCTGAGTCGGTAAATAGATGAGGATAACGGCTCCGCATATCAGACTCGGACTCCCAGGTCGATGCCTCAGGGGGCTGACCTCTCCACTGAACACAAACAAAGGGAAAACTCTTGGATCTCAACTGATGAACCTGCTGGTCTAGAATAGCTACCGGCTCCTCCTCATAAGATAAATCCTTGTCCAACTGGACAGTGCTGAAATCTAACATGTGGGCTGGATTGCCGTGATACCTCCGAAGCATGGATACATGAAAAACTGGGTGCACGGCTGATAAGCTAGGCGGCAATGCAAGTCTGTAAGCCACATCTCCCACTCTATCAAGAATCTCAAACGGACCAATGAATCTAGGTCTAAGCTTGCCCTTCTTCCCAAATCTCATCACGCCCTTCATAGGCGACACTCGGAGCAATACTCGCTCACCAACCATGAATGCTACATATCGAACCTTACGATATGCATAGCTCTTTTGCCTGGACTGAGCCGAACTAAGACTATCATTAATGATCTTGACCTTGTCCAAGGCCTCCTGAACCAAATCCGTACCTATCAACCGAGCCTCTCCCGGCTCGAACCATCCAATCGAAGACCGACACCGCGTACCATATAAAGCCTCATAAGGAGCCATCTGGATGCTTGACTGGTAGCTGTTGTTGTAGGAAAACTCTTATAAAGGCAAGAACTGATCCCACGAACCTCCAAAGTCAATAACATAAGCCCGGAGCATATCCTCCAAAATCTGAATAGTCCGCTCGGACTGACCGTTCGTCTAAGGATGAAATGATGTGCTCAACTCAACCCGTGTGCCCAACTCTCGCTGAACTGCGCCCTGGAAACGCGAGGTAAAATGCGTACCCTTGACCAAAATGATAGATACCGGCACACCATGAAGGCGAACAATCTCCCGGATATAAATCTCAGCTTATCTCTCGGATGTATAGGAGACTGCCACAGGAATGAAATGTGCTGACTTGGTCAGCCTATCCACAATGACCCAAACTGTATCGAACTTCTTCCGAGTCAACGGAAGTCCGGTAACGAAGTCCATAGTGATCCTCTCCCACTTCCACTCGGGAAGCTCAATCGTCTGAAAAAAACCACCAAGCCTCTGATGCTCGTACTTAACCTGCTAACAATTCAAACAACGAGCCACATATGCAATAATATCCTTATTCATCCTACGCCACCAATAATGCTAGCGTAAGTCCTGATACATCTTTGCGGCGCCCGAATGAATAGAGTACTGAGAACTGTGGGCCTCCTCTAAAATCAACTCTCGAAGTCCATCCACATTGGGCACGCAAACTCGCCCTGCAATCTCAAAACTCCATCTGCATCTAAGGTAACCCGCTGGGCACCTCCATGCTGCACCGTGTCACTGAGGACACACAAATGGGGATCATAAAACTACCGATCATGGATACGCTTCAATAATGAAGAACGAGCGACCGTGCAAGCCAACACACGACTGGGCTCAGAAACATCCAATCTCACGAACTGATTGGCCAAAGCCTGAACATCCAAAGCAAGCGGCCTCTGACTGACTGGAATATAAGCAAGACTGCCCATACTGGCTGACTTCCTACTCAAAGCGTCAGCCGCCACATTGGCCTTCCCCGGATGAACAGTCCTTCAACAACTCGAAACACCTTCTTTGCCTCAATTCAATTCCTTTTGCTTGAACAAGTACTGAAGACTCTTGTGTTCAGTGAACACCTCACATGCCATATCATACAAATAGTGCCTCCAAATCTTCAAAGTGTGAACAATAGCTGCCAACTCTAAATCATGCACTGGATAATTCTTCTCATGAATCTTCAACTGCCTCGAAGCATAGGCAATAACATTGCCACCCTGCATCAACACTGCACCAAGCCCAATACGGGAAGCATCACAATAGACTATATAAGGCCCTAATCCTGTGGGCAAAACCAACACCGGTGCCATAGTCAGAGCTGTCTTGAGCTTCTGAAAGCTCGCCTCACACTCGTCAGACCATCTGAACTGGGCACCCTTCTGGGTCAACCTGGTCACTGGGGCTGCAATAGATGAAAACCCCTCTACAAACTGACGGTAGTAGCGTGCCAACCCCAGGAAACTCCGAATCTCTGTAGCTGATACTGGTCTAGGCTAGCTCTTGACTGCCTCAATATTCTTCGGGTCCACCTAAATACCCTCTATGATACAACGTGACCCAGAAATGCTATTGAACTCAGCCAGAACTCACACTTGGAGAACTTGGAATATAACTGACTATCCCTCAGAGTCTGAAGAACCACTCTAAGGTGTTGCTCGTGCTCCTCCTGGCTGCGGGAGTACACGAAAATATCATCAATAAAGACTATCACGAACATGTCCAAATATGGCCTGAACACTCGGTTCATCAACTCTATGAATGCTACTGGGGCATTGATCAACCCAAATGACATGACCAAGAACTCATAATGCCCATACCGAGTACGGAAAGCTGTCTTAGGGACATCGGATGCCCTAATCCTCAATTGATGGTAGCCAGATCTCAAGTCAATCTTGGAAAATACCCTGGCACCCTGAAGCTGGTCAAACAAATCATCAATCCTCGGCAGTGGTTACTTATTCTTAATCGTTACCTTGTTCAACTGTCGGTAATTTATGCACATCCTTATCGATCCGTCATTCTTCTTGACAAATAACACTAGCGCTCCCCAAGGAGAAACACTAGGTCTGATAAAACCCTTCTCTAGCAAATCCTGCAACTGGTCCTTTAACTCTTTCAGCTCCGGCGGGGCCATACGATATGGCAGGATAGAAATGGGTTGGGTGCCCGAAGCCAAATCAA
The DNA here is from genome assembly GCA_026770625.1 of Nicotiana glauca. Classification (NCBI taxonomy): domain Eukaryota; kingdom Viridiplantae; phylum Streptophyta; class Magnoliopsida; order Solanales; family Solanaceae; genus Nicotiana; species Nicotiana glauca. The sequence continues at coordinate 123,902 of MU683008.1, read as the reverse complement.
TGCAAAAATCAATGTCCCTGTCGGGTGGCATACCGGCAGGTCTGAGGGGAAAATATCTGGAAGCTCCCGGACAATAGGCACAGAATCTATAGGAGGAACCTGAGCACTGGAATCACGAACATAGACCAAATAGTCCAAACACCCCTTCTCGACCATACGTCGAGCCTTCACGTACGAAATGACTCTGCGGATAGAATAACCTGGAGTGCCCCTCCACTCTAAACGAGGCATATCGGGCAATGCTAAGGTCACAGTCTTGGAATGGCAGTCCAATATAGCGTGATAGGGTGATAACCAATCCATACGCAAAATGATATCAAAGTCAACCATATCTAAGAGCAACAAGTCTACACGGGTCTCAAGAACCCCAATCACTACAATACATGAACGATGGACTCGGTCGACCACGATAGAGTCACCCACAGGCGTTTACCCAAAATGTTGACCAAAGTCCACTTTACTCATTTTAATACCAAATTTTAGCATTTTTCATAGAATTTCACATACAAGCTTTCCGGATACTCGCTTGGACTGTGCACGCAAATCGAGGCAACTAAAAATGAGATTTTCGAGGCCTCGAAAACACAGAAAGAGAGAGAAAATAGGTGATGACCCTTTGGGTTATCACAATATACTTCTCTAAGACCCTCATTGTGGACCGCATAAAAAGGGGTTGCAGCCGTGGAGCTCCATCACGGACCGCAAAATGTCGAGCGCGGCCACGGAGGCTTGGCCTTGCTCTTCCGTGGACCGCATAAATCCCACCGCGGTTGCGGAGACCCCACCGTGGTCACGAGAAAGATCTGCAGACCACGAAGTCAGATTTAGAGACCTGCAACACCTCTGAACCTGCAACAACTATTTTTTCTAAGTCTAAATCCACTCCATGGCCTATCCAAAACTCACCCTAGCCCTCGGGGCTCCAAACCAAACATGTACGCAAGTCCAAAAACATCATACGGACTTGCTCGTGCGAAATCATTAAAATAACATCAATAACTATGAATTAATCCTCAAATTCATGAAATCACTTAAGAACATCAAAGTTTCCAATTTTCTCAAATAAGGTCCGATTTATACTAAACGGACTCCGATTCTTACCAAACTTCACAGATTTCACTAATTCATTATTTCAAACTTGTACCGGGCTCCAGAACCAAAATATGGGCCCGATACCATTAATTTTGTCATCTTCCATTTCCCCAAAACTCTTACATTTTCTAAAAAATAATTTTCTTTAAAAATTCGTTTCTTGGGCTTGGGACCTCGGATTTCACTTCCGGGCATACGCCCAAGTCCCATATTTTCCTACGGACCCTCCAGGCCTGTCGAATCACGGGTCCGGGCCCGGGTCCGGGTCCGTTTATCCAAAATGTTGACCGAAGTCAACTCAAATTCATTTTTAAAGCAAAACTCTTCCTTTTTCACAGATTTTCATATAAATGGCTTTCCGGATATGCACCCGAACTGTGCACGCAAATCAAGGTGAGACAAAAAAGAGGTTTTAAGGTTTCGGGACACAAAATTTATTTCTAAAACATGTGATGACCTTTTGGTCATCACGGCCTACTTGGCCCGTTCAGGGCCCGGACTGGCCCACTTGTAACCCTTAGCTCACACATGCAGGCTACCACCTGCGGTTGACCAAGCGCAGGTACGATTGTACCAGAAGTTGGGAGCTTCAACTGTTGCTCCCAAGTTCCAACTTGGTCCGAGCCTCGTCCTATTAACATCCCGGGCCCCCGAGGCCTGGCCTGAACATACCAAAAAGTTTGAAATCATAAAACGGACTCGCTCGCACCCTCAAAATGCATTAAACATCATCAAATCTAAGAATCACACCCCAAACCAAATTGAATCAACTTAAGAACTTCATGTTCTGCAAACTTACTCTGAACGCGCCGAAACATACATTAACTAATCGAAATGATACCAAATTTTGCGTGCAAGTCTTAAATCACCATACAAAACTATTCCCGATCCTATAATTCCAATTGGACCTCGAGAACACCAAAACCTACTCCAAACCAAATTTAAAGAACTTTATAAGTTTTAAAGAGTCCACTCTCACTGTAAGGCGCTGAAATGCTCCCGAGTTATCCAAAACCTAATCCAAACATACACCCAAGTTCAAAATCATCATACAAACCTATTGGAATAGTCAAATCCCAATTCTGAGGTCGTTTACTCAAAATATTGACCGAAGTCAAACTTAGCCCTTTTTGGCCAACCTTAAGGAACCAAGTGTTCTGATTTCAACCCGAACCCTTCTAAATCCCGAACTAACCATCCCCGTGAGTCATAAAATAGTAAAAGCATATATGAGGAGTGTTATCTAGGGTAACCAGGTTTTAAAAAGAAAAATGATTGGTCGGATCGTTACATTTTCCACATCTTAAACAAACGTTCATCCTTGAACGAGCCTAGAATCATACCTGGAATGTTGAATATGTGTGGATATCTACTCTACATGTCCTCTTCGGAATCCCAAGTCACCTCCTCGATTAGTTGGCCCTTCCAACCTGCGGCTAGCCAAGTATAGGTACGATTGCACTAGAAACTGGGAGCTTCAACTGTTGCTCCCAAGTTCTAACTTGGTCTGAACCTAGTCCGATTAACACATTGGGACCCCGAGGCCTCGCCTGAACATACCAACACGTTTGAAATCATAAAACAGACTCACTCTCACCCTTAGAACGCATAAAATAGTATCAAAACTAAGAATCACACCCCAAATCAAATTGAATCAACTTAAGAACTTCAAGTTCTTCAGACTGGAGTGTTGAATAGGTGTGGATATCTACTCTACTAGAATCATACCTGGAGTGTTGAATAGGTGTGGATATCTACTCAACATGTCCTATTCAGACTCCCAAGTCACCTCCTTGATTGGTTGGCCCTTCCAACGTGCAGCTAGCCAAGCGCAGGTCGATTATACTAGAAACTGAGAGCTTCAGCTGTTGCTCCCAAGTTCTAACTTGGTCTGGACCTAGTCTGATTAACACCCTGGGACCCCGAGGCCCCGCCTGAACATACCAACAAGTTTGAAATCATAAAACGAACTCACTTGCACCCTTAGAATGCATAAAATAGTATCAAAACTAAGAATCACACCCCAAATCAAATTGAATCAACTTAAGAACTTCAAGTTCTTCAGACTTACTCCGAACGCGCCAAAACATACATAAACTACTCGGAATGACACCAAATTTTGCGTGCAAGTCTTAAATCACCATACAGAACTATTCTTGGTCCCGGAATTCCAATTAGACTTCTAGAACACCAAAACCTACTCCAAACCAAATTTAGAGAACTTTATAACTTTCAAAAGAGTCCACTGTCACTGTTAGGCACAGAAACGCTCCTGGGTTATCCAAAACTTGATCCAAACATACGACCAAGTTCGAAATCATCATACGAACCTATTGGAACAGTCAAATCCCAATTCTAAGGTTGCTTACTCAAAATACCAACCGAAGTCAAACTTAGCCCTTTTTGGCCAACCTTAAGGAACCAAGTGTTCCGACTGCAACCCGAACCCTTCCAAATCCCGAACTAACCATCCCTATTAGTCTTAAAACAGTAAAAGCATATACGAGGAGTATTATTTAGGGGAACCAGGTTCTAAAAAGCAAAATGACCGGTCAGGTCATTACATTCTCTACATCTTAAACAAACGTTTGTCCTCGAACGAGTCTAGAATCATTCCTGGAGTGTTGAATAGGTGTGGATATATACTCTACATGTCCTCCTCGGACTCCCAAGTCACCTTCGCGACTGGTTAGCCCTTCCAATGAACCTTTACCGCAGAAATCCTCTTGAAACCTCAACTGGTGAACCTACCTATCAACGATGGCAACCGGCTCCTCCTCATAACCCAGGCTCTCCTCTAACTAAATCTTACTGAAGTCTTAACACATGTAACCTGTCGACATGAAGCCTCTGGAGCATTGACACGTGGAAAATCGAATGGACCCTCGATAGATAGGGAGGCAAAGCAAGCTCATACGCAACCTCCCTAACTCGTTCCAACTCCTCAAATTGGCCTATAAACCTTGGGCTCAACTTGCCCTTCTTCTCGAACCTCATGATACCCTTCATCAGCAAGACATTTAAAAGAACTTTATTTCCCACCATAAATGATAAATAACGCATCTTCTAATTCGCGTAACTCTTCTGTTTGGACTGTGATGTGTGAAGTCGCTCCTGAATCAACTTTACCTTTTCCAAGGCATGCCTCACCAAATCAGTACCATATAACTTAGCCTTGCTAGGCTCAAATCATCTGATGGGAGAACGACATTGCCGACCATATAAAGCCACAGATAGAGACATCTCAATGTTGGACTAAGAACTGTTGTTATAAGCAAACTCGACCAAAGGCAAGAATAGATCCCACTGCCCTCCAAAGTCAATCACACATGCTCTAAGCATGTCCTCCAAGATCTGAATGGTTTGCTTCGACTACCCGTCGCTCTATGGATAAAAGGCTATATTGAGCTCTATATGGGTCCCCAACTCACTCTGTACTGCTCTCCAGAAATGCAAAATAAACTGAGGGCCTCTATATTATATGATGGAAACATGCACACCATACAATCGAACTATCTCCGGAATATAAGTCCGAGCCACCCTCTATAAAGTATACGTGGTCACCACCGGAATGAAGTGTGTTGACTTGGTCAACCGGTTAATAATGACCCAAACTGTATCAAAATTCTACAAGGTCGACGACAACCCAACTACGAAGTCCATTGTAATGAGCTCCTATTTCCACTTAGGTATAGTCATCTGCTGGACTAGGCCACATGGTCTATGATGTTCATACTTAACCTGCTAGCTATTTAGACACCTCGCAACGTACTCAACTATGTTCTTCTTCATCCTCTGCCACCGATAACGCTATCTAGGTCGCGATACATCTTCGTGGAATCTGGATGAATAGAATACCGAGAACTGTATGCTTCCTCTAGAATCCTCTCCCTCAAGCCATCAACATTAGGGACACATAGGTGACCCTGGAGTTGTAGAAAACCATCATCACCGATAGTAACCTCCTTGGCACTACCCTATAGTACTGTCTCCCTAAGAACCAGCAAAGTGCGGGTCATCATACTAAAGAGCCTTGATCTTCTCAAATAGTAAAGACTGGGCAACAATGCATGCAAGAACTCGGCTGGTCTCTAAAATGTCCAACCTCACAAATCTGTTAGCCAAGGACTGAATGTATAGAGCTAATGGCCTCTCCTCCACTGAAATAAATGCCAAGCTACCCATACTCTCCACCTTTCTTCTCAAGGCATACGCAACTACATTCGCCTTGCCCAAATGGTAAAAATGGTAATATCAGGGTCTTTTAGTAACTCAAGCAAACTGCGCTGCCTTAGATTGAGATCCCTTTACTTGAATAAATACTGCAAGTTGCGATGATCATTGTAATTCTCACAGGACACCCCATAAAGATAATGCCTTCAGATCTTAAGAGCATGAACAATCTCGGCCAACTTTAAATCCTGTACAGGGTAATTCTTCTCATGAGGCTTCAGCTGACGTGAAGCATATACAATAACTCACCCTTACTACATCAATACACAACCCAAACCAACAAGTGAAGTATCGTAATACACAATATATATCCCCGAACTGGAAGGTAACACTAGAACTGGTGCCTTAGTCAAAGTTGTCTTGAGCTTCCGGAAGCTCGCCTCACAATCATCAGACCAACGGGATGGAGCACCCTTTTGGGTCAATATAGCCAAAGGTGCTCTAATAGGTGAGAAGCCCTCCACAAACCGACGATAATAACATACTAACCCTAAGAAGCTCCCGATCTCAGTCACCGTAGTAGGACGAGGCCAGCTCTGAACTGCCTCTATCTTCTTAGAATCCACTTTAATACCCTCGCCTTATAAAACATTCCTAGAGAATGCTACAGAATCTAGCCAAAACTCATATTTGGAGAACTTGGCATATAGTTTCTGTTCTCGCAAGGTCTAAAGCACCACTCTCAAATGCTACTCGTGCTCCTCCATGTTGCGTGAGTAGATCAAAATGACGTCAATGAAGACAATGACGAACGAATCAATGTATGGCCTGAACACAATATTCATCAAATCCATAAACGTCGTTGGGCATTAATCAAACTGAATGACATCATTATAAACTCATAATGGTCATATCTAGTCCGAAAAGCAGTCTTCAGGAACATATGAATCCCAAATCTTCAATTGATGGTACCTACGATCTCAAGACAATCTTACAGAACACCCTGGCACCCTACAACTGGCCAAACAAATCATTAATTCACGGCAGTGGGTACTTGTTCTTTGTGGTAACTTTGTTCAACTAGCGGTAATCATTGCACGTCTGTATAGTCCCATCTTTCTTCTTCACAAACAACATTGGTGCACCCCAAGGCGATACACTCATCCTAATGAACCCCTTTGCTAGAAACTCCTCAAGTTGTTCCTTCAAATAAATGCAGAAATCGATATCATGATCTATGCTTGGAAGATCAGAAGGAAACACATCGGAGAACTCCTGATCTACGGGTACTGAATCCAATCATTGAGGTCTCTGCAGTAGTATCCCGAACATAGGCTAAATAAGCCAAATAACCCTTCTCAACCATATGTCGAGCCTTCATAAAAGAGATTATCCGACTAGGTTTGCTAACAAACGAACCCTTCTACTCCAATCTAGGTAACTCTAGCATAGCCAAGGTAACAATCTTGGCATGGCATCTAGGATTACGTTATATGGAGATAACCAGTCCATGCCCAAGATAACCTCAAAGTTGGTCATATCAAGCAGAGGAAGATCCTCTCTAGTCTCATAACTATAGAATGTTACAATGCAAGACCGATAGACCCTATCCACAATAACAGAATCGCCCACCGGAGTGGATATATAAACAGGAGTACCCAAGCATTCACTAGGAACATCCAGGAAATGAGCAAATAGAAATGACATATATGAATAGGTAAACCCTTGATCAAATAATACCAAAGCATCTCTATTATAGACAAAAATAATATATGTGATCACGACATCTGAGGCCATTGCATCTGGTCTGCCGGGAAAGAATAGAATCTAGCTGGAGTGCCACCTTCCTGGCCTTCACCTCCAGGACGGCCCCTACCCAGCTGTGATTCGCCTTTGGGCGACCGGACAACTATTTATGCTGTAATCATAGGCAAAGAACCCTGTTGCACTGCCTTGCCCTGAACTTGAGGCAGAACCTCCGCACGTGGCTGTTGATACATAATTTCTCTTCCAATATTTTAAAATGCATATATACCTTTAAAACTATGCATTAGAATCAGTTTATATTTTTCCATAATCTCTATATTTGTATATTATTTTATTCTAGTATTTTTATTTATATAAATAATTATAAAACTGCATCACAAGTAATTTTTAAATATTTCTTGATTTAATATTACTATTTATGGTCCTATTAAGTCCAAATTATTTTACAAATAGCCAAATTGGCACCTTTTGGTTATAATTGCAATAACTCTGCAATTATAGCCCATGCATACAATTTTTGCCTTATTTTACCAGAAATTAGTTCATTATATTTCAAAATACTGAAAATTATTTTTAAAATATTTCTATGCATGAAAATTATTTTTACAATTAGTTAATTATTTTATAAATTAATTTTATTCAATTACTTGGGCATTTAATAAATAGCCCTTTTTGTTTCCAATTTTAACCCAAGAGACAAGCCCAAGACCCCTTGGAATTTGGCCCAACACCTTAAGCCCAAAACTTAGCCTGCCCGACCCAATACTATGGCCAATCCTGGCCGTTGATCATTTTTTACCAACGGTCCAGATTTCCCTACCATAATTAAACCCTAATGACCCCCCTTACGCCATCTCATTTCCACCCTTTTTCCCCTGTCGTCACGCTCTCTTTTCTCTCTCAAATGCTCTCTACCTAAACCCTAATCCTTGTCGACGCCCCCTTTTTCTCTAAAGCAAAATTGAGTTTATGAGATTCGGGAAGACAACTCTATTCCCACTTGGAAATTGGGTTTTTGGAGGTGGAAGAGTCGCCACCTAATGATTAAGTGCATTAGGACACTAAGAGTTTTGAAATTGAAAACCAGAGTTGGGGTAAGGGAAGGAAATTATATCGAGGGGAAGGTGTTAGACACCCCTCAAGATCCACTAGTGTGGTTCCCGGCCATGCTATGTAGTGACTTTAAATGCAAACAACAAGTAGACAAGCAAGAATTACAAATACAAAGAGGGGTTTTCACATAATGGTTGCAAGGGATTAAGGAAGTTAAAGGAACTGAATTTTGATAGGGGAATCAATTTTAAAACCTTGAATAAAAAAGTAAAAAGAGAAAATTTTCACATAGTTGTTGCAAGTTAAAAGCAGTTTAAAAGCTGAAGTTTGGCAAAAAAATAAAGGGACAAATAAGGGAAGGGGTCCTAGGTTTATACATAATATGGATCACCCCACACAACACCCGATAACCGCTTGTACACGTGGTGTTATCGCGTAGTCATCATATCCATATCTACCCTTTCCCACCCCGTTAAGGTATTAAGCACGAAATGGTGTCGTTACCTATACCACGCTATGACCCGTCCTAATCCTATCAGTCCCGGAGGCATTTGGGACTTCTATTCTATCAAGGGAAGGAATTTTTGGGCTTTTTCAAGAGTTTAGAAAGGTAAAAATTCTAATACGTCAAACAAAACACATAGGACAATTATGGTGTACACATAACAATTAAAGGCTCAAATAAGCCTTCTCAGAATCACAAAAAAATGTAGTTTAGCATGCTTTACATATACTGATTAGGTCTGAATTAAACTTAAACGTTAAGCGGACTGGTTTAACCCATATGTTTAGATAAGAAGTATGCATTAGGTCCGCCTGGCTGCAATTATTGAAGATTGATACAGTTACAGCTTTTACCCTAAGGCTTGCCTAGGTGAAACTTATAAGCATGATATCTAATGGTTTCAGAAAAGAAGTAAACAGGTTATAGAAGGGTTGCCAGTTTTAATATAATAATACAAGTTCTGCAATTGATAATGCATTATTACTGACATATTACCTTAAAACGAGTGAGGTAATTCAGAATTAATTGATTATTCCTATAGGCATGTTTTCTAGCGTTGTTAATTTTACACATTTTTTACAGGCGTAGCAAGAATGCATAAATCCTATGAGCATGGTATCTAGAATGCAGTTGATTATTATTTAAGCCTAAAAAATTGTTTGCCTAATGATAGATACGTATACAGTATTCAAAAACCCTATAGATATGCTTTCTATATGATAGGCAAAAATGCAGAATCTTATAGACATGTTTTCTATGTGAGATGCAGAAATGCAGAGAACTATTAACCTATGTACGAAATACAGAACTTAAAGCGGGATTTCTATATGAAAGCACAGAACCTAAATAGGATTTCTATATGAAGAATGTAGAAATGCAGAACTTAAAACAGTATTTCTATATGAGAGTGCAGAACCTAAAATAGGATTTCTAGATGCAGAAATGTAGAGCTTGACGTGATTTGCAGATGTAAATACCTAATGAACATGATATCTAAACTTACGCACACAGTAAGTAACCCTCCCCTGTCTTTACTAAACCCCATAAGTTATTACAAATTATTACAGACCAAAGGAATCAGACAGAAAAATAAAATTACATCAGAAATTTAAGCTGCATCCAATGAACCTAATTCAGACTCAATATCTAACAATATGAGATGAACCAACTTCCGGGATCAGATTTTCAAAGCCTTTCTCTTATTTGGGATGTGTCAAAGTTCCAAGGAACTTCAAGAGTTCCAGGCAGTGCTTACACCCCAAATGTTATTGCATAACAGATTAAAGTGCAGTGTGGAAGTGCCAGCTCTCAAGTGTCCAAGTTTAGAGGGAACTCAAGGTCCCAAGGCAAGGCTCATAAGAGGGGGGGGACATAAGGACTAGGAGTAAGTGTAAGTGCAATGGAAGGGAATTAGGGGGGAGCCAGGGCAGGCTGGTGGTCATGCCTAGCAACTAGGCTGCTGGCACACCCATGACCAGCTTGTCAGCTTAAAAATTAGAGAGTTAGGACCTTTTGAAGGTCAGGTTCAGCCATGGACAACAATTCATATGCTGCCAGGCTATACCTAAACTCTATACACATAAGGGAATGGGGGAATATGAGATTGAAAGAGGCTAGGATCCAAAGGTCCTAGTCTTAATCCATGACAACAACTTGTCATGTTGCCATGTCTTAAAATACAGCCCAAACACATAAAGGGAATGGGGATAGGGATTCATTGCAACGACAGATAGCAAGACATAAGTATTTATTTTTTTAAGTTGAACTCTATAAAGCAGTAAAAAAAAGCTCGTAAGTAAACACATTGTATTTGATGCTTGAATCAAAAGTAAGACATACCAGTTCAGAAGAGCAAGTAGGGAGAAGTAGTAGATTTAGGGAAGCCAAATTGCAATCAAGAAGCAAGAATGTAAGTTTTAGAAGAGAGTTGTGATGATTTAAAAAATCGTGTGTGTGTTAATGAAAGAGCATGGTATTTATAATTGAAAACAGGTGTAGCAAATAAGGCAAGAATCATAGTTTAGTAATAATTAAGGAACTATGTACTAATTAAAATCAATCAGTCCATAGACTTCCTTTAATTAAGGAGTCCAAATTCAAACGGTAATGGGCAGAAGTTATTTAAGGAAGGAAATTAAATAAATATCTAGTGCAAGGTAGACAAATAAGGTTAAATACATAGAAGACATTTAAGGTAAAAGTCTAGTGGTACTTGATTTGTAAAACAAGGAAAGGGAATCAGTAAAATAACAAGTGAAGAATCCCATTGAAAGCCTTACTCGACTCAGAAAAGAAGTAAAAGAAAGTTTTAGTTTAGGAAAAATCAGTAACAATCAAATAAGCAACATTAAAGGGATTCAAAATCAATTAACAGTTGGCGAAACATTTGAAAGATAAGTTCTCATATATAAAACATATAGGCAAGTCAAGCACGAGGGTTTTAAAATCACAAATGCAGAAAAAGGTTCAAATTCAACTCATAAGCTCGAAGTGAGTCTGAGAGTTCAAGGTTTCAAAGTAGAACCCTTGTCCAAACATAAAACCAAATTAGCCAAAGAAAACCCCCAAATATTAGGGTTTTTAAACTCGAATTTGATACAGAGATGAAGAGGCAAACTATTAAGATAGGCTTAGAGACCATTTTAGAGTCTCATGAGAAGCATACAAGAACAATAGCAAGTACAACATAGAAACCAGTACAGGAAACAAGTTTCAAGAAAAGCTTGAAGTTTAAACGAGTTCATGTGGTGTAAACTTAAAGAAACAGTCAATGAAACACATCTAGAAAGAATCCCAGTGAAGTCCGGTAAAGGAAAACAAAAGAATAAAACTCAGTAGGAGAATACAGTAAAGAAACACATAACATAAGCATGTGAGAGCATACCATAAAAACTTCATAATACAACAAATATAAGAACACACGAAAAGGCATGCGAATCAGAAAAGAGAAAATAAGAACATAGCAGGGGTTGATTCTTAACAAGAAAAGGAGAAGAAGAAGAGTCAGAAACATTTTAAGAACTTTCCAGAAACCCTAATCGAAAAGAAGTGCCCTTTTGAAAGAAAATCGGAGAAAAGGTTTAAGAGACTTAAGCAATAGCACAAACATGTAACAGATCTAATATAACCGGAGAGAACCTTAATATTTAGGGTACTAGATGAACCCTAGAAATGAGAAAGGCTTCGAAAATACTCGATCTAAGCCGGATAATGTCATAAAGAGGCTCAAAAGACCAAGAGCCACCAGAGTAAGGCCAGAGATAGCCGGAATCTTCGAATTAGTGAAGGCCTGAGTGATGACCCTCGAGGTTTGGCCTCGATCCTTCAAACAACAAGCATGCAGGAGCCATAGGAGGTGGGTATAGGTTGTCCATAGCCTGAGAAGCCATAGACGCCGGTGAAATCATGGTAGAACAAGGTAGGGGGAGGCTAGGGTTCCGGGGAGAGCTAGATAGAGTTTGAGAGATGAGAGTTCAAAGGCGGTGTATCTGATAGAATAGATTAGTGTTGGGGGTATGGAAATTAAAAAGGAAAGAACGGATCATGGTCGTTGATCAAAATGATCAACGGCCAAGATTAAAAGAGGAATCAGACGGGTCTGAAAACGGGTTGTGGGTTTGGGTTGGAATTTGAAATTGGATCGTTTGATTAGGGGTGGAATTGGGGGGTTAAATTGAGGCTACAATTGTAATTGGAAATGGCTATGTATTAAATGACCAATTTCTCCCCTTTAATTTATGTCAAAAATAGTTAAAAAGATTTTAAAAACAAATTAAAAGAACTGAATTAATTAATAATATATAAAAATTAATCTAGAAATACTGGGAATAATTTTAATTGTAAAATGCCATTAATCATAATATAGGCTATGATTGCAATTTTATGCAATTTTAGTTTTAAAATATCAAATAAATTTTTAAAACTATGCAAAAATCACATTTATTATATTTTGGTGTAAATATGAGGATGGAAATAAATTATTCACAAAAATGGTAATTTTAAAAATAATTATGGGATTTTGTACTGCTAAAATAGACAATAAATCGATTTTACGAATCTTAGAAAATTAGGAAAAAATACCAAAACTCTTGGGCATTCTTATGTATACATACACATACTATTTTGAGAATATTTTGAGTATATAAAATACATAGGAAAAAATTGGGTAACAACAGTTGCCCCTCTTTACCCAGGAAGGATGAAAGAGTTGTCGGGTAAAGATATGATGGCCAATTTTGACAGAGAGAGACGACTTGCAAAGGTTTTGACCGAGCTTTGGTTTCTGAGCTGCCTACATATCCCTAGTTTTACAGGAATCAGGTCATATGTAGTTCAGGATATATCGACGGAGTATGCCGATGGAGGTTTTCGAAGAGACGTGCGCAATATTTATGTTGGGAAGGGTGATCAGGGACTGATGGGTTGCGAGAACCGGGGCAAAATCGCTCCTGCTGTAATGGCCATTGCTAGCTGATGTACCTGCAATTGAGTAATACAAGCATATCTTGTGGAATTTTAAATGTGATGCAAGTTCCTATTGGACCATGAATGTTGAATTTGGACGATTAAGATGACGTCCTCAAACCATGACGTCCTGGGCTATGAAGCGCATAATAAAGGATTCGCAGGCTATGAAATGATGTTCTCGGGCCATGAAAATGGTGCCTCCGAACCATGATGCCTTTGAATAATGATGTGCCGAATATAAAGCGGGGTCCTCGGGCCATGGTATGGCATTCTCGGGCTATGAAGATGGTACCTCCGAACAATGACGCCCTTGGATGGTTTGGCGATATTTCAGCCCATGAAATGCAAGATTTGGCGGTATTTCAGCCCATGAAATGCAAGATTTGGCAGTATTTCAGCCGATGTGAAGGATAAATCTAAATGGCGATATTTCAGCCGACAGAAATTTAAATAAAGCTGGCAATGTTTCAGCCGACGTAGAAAAATGTAAAGGGCGATATTCCATCGGACAGAAAGCATAAGTATAGATGATGATGGGGGTTTAAATATAATTGGTGATCTTTCAGCCGATACCAAAATTTAAATAAGGTTGGCGGTATTTCAGCCGATGAAAAAGATTTAAGTAAAATTGGCGATATTTCAGTCGGTGTAGGGATCTAAATAGAGTTGGCGATATTTCAACTGATATAGAGAATTAAATAAAGTTGGTGATCTTTAAGCCATGTAGATGGAGGTAGAGCTTAACCTCGGAAGGCAGAATGGTAGCCTTATGCAATGTAGAGAAGAATGCAGGATGGAGGTAGAGCTTAACCTCGGAAGGCAGAATGGTAGCCTTATGCAATGTAGAGAAGAATGCAGGATGGAGGTAGAGCTTAACCTCGGAAGGCAGAATGGTAGCCTTATGCAATGCAGAGAAAAATGCAGGATGAAGACAGTGCTTAGTCTCAGAAGGCATAAAAGTAGCCTTATGCAATGCGAAAAATGAAGATGGAGACAGTGCTTAGTCTCAGAAGGCAGAAAGGTAGCCTTATGCAATGCGAAAAATGCAGATGGAGACAGTGCTTAGTCTCGAAAGGCAGAAAAGTAGCCTTATGCAAGGCGAAAAATGCAGATGGAGACAGTGCTTAGTCTCGGAAGGCAGAAAGGTAGCCTTATGCAATGCGAAAAATGCAGCTGGAGACAGTGCTTAGTCTCGAAAGGTAGAAAAGTAGCCTTATGCAATGTAATAAATAAAGGTGAGGAGTAACGAAATCTCTTAGTTGATGGATGATGGTTGGTAGTTGATCGTCATTGTGGTTACTGGGAATGTCGTGCGCTAATAGAACTTGTAAGTGGGCGATGATTTTGAGAGTCGTATTCCTAAAAAATATGAGTTTGTAATCATATCTGATGACTTTATGTCTGGGTGTCTGCATCCAAAGAAAAATCATGAGTTTTGTAAAGGGGAAAGTTAGTTCGTCTTCCCATAGACCTCTCTTGTCCTACTCAGCTCTTGCTTTCATTTGGGGTAGCGTTGCTAAACAAAGCTATTTTGACAGTAACCATGCATGATTTAGCAAAATAACAAAAATATGATGTAAATACATAATAGGTAAAATGTTTTTAGATAAACCGATGACTGCGACACGGTTCAAGATATTGCAACCTCTTTTGCTCCGAAATTTTGAGGGTCCTCCTCAAAATTCTGCCCCAGTTTACAGGGCTGGTGCTTCTGACGGCTGTGCGTGATGATTGAAAAAGATCAACTTCGGAATTTTGAGGGTCCTCCTCAAAATTCTGCCCCAGTTTCCAGTATCGGGGGGAAATGAAAATTTTACTGAATTGTGACCGAACCCATAAGGCTGCCTACGTATCCCCTCTTAAACGGGAATTAGGTCAGACATAGTTCAAATTACATCATAATTATTACACATAATAACACTTGACTGCATCTGAATTGATCGGCTTTGGCCAAACTTCTCCGTCCATTTCTGCAAGTATGAGGGCTCCTCCGGTTAGAACCCGGTGAACCATGTACGGGCCTTGCCAATTAGGAGAGAACTTTTCTTTGGCTTCGCCTTGGTGCAAAAAAATCTTATTCAGTACTAACTGCCCTGGCATGAATCGTCTTGGCCTGACTCTCTTGTTGAAGGCTCTGGACATCCTATTCTGATACAATTGACCTTGGCAAACTGCGTTTATTCTTTTCCTGTCTATAAGGGCTAATTGCTCGTAGCGACTCTTTACCCATTCTGCATCTTCAAATTCTTTTTCCTGCATAATCCTCAGGGAGGGGATCTCTACCTCGGGCGGGATGACTGCCTCAGTGCCATAAACCAACATATAGGGATTCGCCCCGGTTGATGTGCAAACGGTGGTACGGTATCCCGATAAAGCAAACGATAGCTTCTCATGCCACTGCTTGTGTTTTTCTATCAGTTTTCTTAGTATCTTTTTTATGTTCTTGTTGCCTGCTTCTACAGCTCCATTCATCTAGGGTTTGTAGACTATAGAATTCTTATGCTTGATCCTGAAGATTTCACACATTGCTTTCATCAGGTCGTTGTTGAGATTGGAACCATTATCAGTGATGATCGACTTTGGGACGCCGAATCGGCAAATGATATGGTCGCGGACAAAGTCTGCCATAACCTTCTTGGTTACCACCTTATATGATGTTGCTTCAACCTATTTGGTAAAATAATCAATTGCCACTAGAATGAACTTATGCCCATTTGATGCGGCAGGCTCGATGGGTCCAATGACATCCATTCCCCAAGCGGCGAACAGCCATGGTGAGCTTGTTGCATTGAGCTCGTTAGGAGGCACTTTTATCATGTCTGCATGGATTTGGCAACGATGACATTTCCGAACATACTGGATGCAATCTGTCTCCATAGTTATCCAAAAGTAACCAGCTTGGAGTATTTTCTTGGCTAAGACGAAACCATAGGTCCCCGCATGAACCTCCTCCAACAACCTGGAGGCTTCCTTTGCTTCGACACACCTTAGTAATCCCAAATCGGGAGTCCTCCTATACAGGATTCCTCCACTGTGAAAGAAGTGGTTGGATAACCTCCGCAGTGTGCGCTTTTGAGTAGTGTTTGCAAGTTTTGGATATTCTCCTATTGACAAATATTTCTTAATGTCATAGAACCATGGTTTTCCGTATGCTTCTTCCTCGACATGAGCACAATAGGTAGGCTGATCCTAGATTTTTACCGGGATGGGATCAATGAAGTTTTTATCTGAATGTTGAATCATGGATGATAGAGTGGCCAATGCATCAGCGAACTCATTTTGAACTCTGGGGACATGCCGGAATTCTGTCTTTGTAAACCTCTTCCTCAACTCTTGTATGTGATGCAAGTATGGGAGTATTTTGGAGTTCTTGGTTGCCCATTCTTCTCAGACCTGATGTATGAGCAAATCTGAGTCCCCGATCACTAGTAACTCCTAAACGTTCATGTCAATGGCCAGCTTGAGCCCTAAGACACAGGCTTCGTACTCGGCCATGTTATTGGTGCACGGGAACCTGAGTTTGGCAGACACCAGATAATACTGACATGTTTCTGATACTAGAACTGCTCATATGCCAACTCCTTTAAAGTTTGTTGCTCCGTCGAAAAACATTCTCTAACCATCATAGGATTCTGCGATGTCTTCTCCTATGAAAGAAACCTCCTCGTCGGGAAAATACATCTTTAGAGGCTCGTATTCTCCACCCACGAGGTTTTCAGCAAGATGATCGGCTAGTGCCTGTCCTTTGATCGCTTTCTGAGTCACGTAGACAATATCAAACTCACTCAACAGAATTTGCCATTTTGCCAGCTTGCCCATGGGCATGGGCTTCTGGAAGATGTACTTTAGCGGATCCATCCTTGATATGAGATAATTGGTATAGGCACAGAAATAATACCTCAACTTCTGAGCTACCCAAGTCAGAGTACAACAGGTGCGTTCTAGCAGGGAATATCGGGCCTTGTACGGGGTGAACTTCTTGCTGAGATAGTAGATAGCTTGCTCCTTCCTCCCTGTTTCATCATGTTGTCCCAAAATACAACCAAATGCTCCATCCAGTACTGCAAGGTAGAGCAATAGCGATCTACCTGGTTCGGGCGAAACCAGAACTGGCGGCGTTGACAGGTATTCCTTGATTCTGTCGAAGGCTTTCTGACAATCATCAGTCCATTTAGTGGCGGCGTCCTTCTTCAACATCTTAAAGATAGGTTCACAAATGACGGTGGACTGGGATATGAACCGGCTGATGTAGTTGAGTCTCCCCAAGAAACTCATAACCTCTTTCTTGTTCTTTGGAGGTGGTAGTTATTTAATGGCCTTGACCTTTGACGAATCGAGTTCTATTCCCCACCGACTTATGATGAACCCAAGTAATTTTCTGGCTGGAACCCAAAAAGCGCACTTGGCGGGATTCGGTTTCAGGTTATACCTTCTTAATTTGTTGAAAAACTTTCTTAAATCTTCCATGTGGTCAGTGGCTTTCTTGGATTTGATGATGATATCATCTACATACACCTCGATCTCTTTGTGTATCATGTCATGGAAAATAGTAGTCATGGCCCTCATGTAGGTGGCCCTAGCATTCTTTAATCCAAACGGCATCATCTTGTAACAATACATTCCCCACGGCGTAATGAAAGTCGTTTTCTCTGCTTCTTCTTCATCCATCCATATCTGATGGTACCCAATAAAACAATCGACGAATGACTGCAGCTCGTGCTTAGCGCAGTTGTCAATTAGGATGTGTATGTCGGCAGGGGGAAGTCATCTTTGGACTATCTCTATTGAGGTCCCAATAGTCGACACAGATTCTGACCTTCCCGTCTTTCTTTGGTACTGGCACGATGTTGGCCAACCACGTCGGGTATTCCACTACCCTTAAGACCTTGTCTTTGACTTGCTTGGTAACTTCTTCTTTGATTTTCAAACTCATGTTTGGCTTGAACTTTCTGAGCTTCTGTTTTACTGTTGGACATGTCGGATTCATTGGCAGTTTGTGAGCTACAATAGATGTACTGAGACCGATCATATCATCATATGACCAGGCAAATATGTCCTCATATTCGTTTAAGAACCCCGTGTACTCTTCCTTTTCTGATGGTGACAAGTGAACACTGATGCACGTTTTCTTGATATTCTCTGTATCCCCCAGTTTAACGACCTCAGTTTCGCCCAGGTTAGACTTAGGTCTATTCTCAAAGTCTTCGACCTCTTTAACGAACTTTTCTTGTATCACATCCTCTTCTGAGTCTATGTCCGTTTGTTGCGTTATCTCGTCGCATGTCATATTCATCGGTTCATCAAGATAAGTAATAGTAATGTTGTGTAAAGTAAAGTAAATGGAAGAGAAAAAATAAATAATAAGAGCGAGATTTATATAAAAACTGAAATGCTTTGATAAATGCCAAAAATTGTTTTGAACATCGGAGCCCTTTTCAAAATTCAAAGATAATACTGAAGGGAAATCAACTAGCGAAAGGTAAAAGATAATGCATAATGCTTTGTTCAGCCTTGCTACCCCGAAGCTTTTCGGGCCTTGGTGGTTCTGATGGAACAATTGTTGAGGCGCTCTCCTCGGCTCACTGCCTGTATGGAAGGACCTTCCTCCCCTTCCTCCTCGAGAATGATGTGATAGTCCATATTGTCATTTTCCAAGAACAGGTTCTTCATTGCTGCTAATGCTTCATCTTCCTCTGACCCATATGTGATGTCGGCCGGCTAGAAAGTCTATTCCAGGCGGGGTATCGGGTGCTCCAGCGGATAATAGGGGCCGCTCCATGGTGGCAACCAGTTTTGGAATTCTTCCCAATTATATCCATACCCTAACCTGAAAGTGGTGCCATGCTTCTTCAGTTTGATAGGCTTGGTGATTCCCTGAAGGTTCTTGCCGAGCCCTTTGCCAGGTTCATACCTGCTCCAATTCAGGATACTTTCTATCTTATTATCCCACCACTTATCTTTGTCCACGACGTTGACTCGCTCAATATGGTGGTAAGTTGCTCCTCCTAGCTTCCTTCTCCCTTCAATTGCTGGGATGGTTTGGCAACTGTATATGGGGTTACTCCCGTCACCATGAATAATCACCTCTTGGTGATTCTACTCGAACTTCACTGCCTGGTGAAGGGTTGAGGCCACGGCTCCAGCAGCGTGGATCCAAGGTCATCCTAGTAGTAAGTTGTAGGATGTCGGGATGTCTATTACTTGAAATCGACATCGAACCAAGTTAGCCCCATTTGCAGACATAAACTGGTCTCCCCTATAATGGACCTTTGGGAGCCATCAAAAGCTTTGACGCTGATAGCCCCATCCTTGATTTCATGCAGACTTTTTCCCAATGTTCTGATGGTTACCAATGGACAAATGTTGAGGCTGGACCCTCCATCAATCAAAGTTCTGGTGATGAAATGGTCTTCACATTGCACAGTGATGTGCAATGCTTTGTTGTGTCCTAAACCTTCACGGGGCAACTAATCCTCGTGGAAAGTGATCTTATGACCTGCCCGACCATATTTGCCATCTCTCCTCCAATTATATTGCTGGGTACGTATGCCTCGCTCAGTATCTTCATTAGGGCGTTCATGTGTGCCTCAGAGCTCTGCAGCAGAGCTAGAATGGAGATCTACGCTGGTGTTTTATTTAATTGATCAACAACTGAGTACTCCTTTGCCTGTATCTTCCGCCAGAGATCATCAGGTCCACTTTCAATAGGCCGTCTAGAGGCATGCTTACTTGATTCAACTAAGTGCTCAGAAGTATAAATTCTGCCAGTCCTGGTCATACCATATGCTGTGATTGCTTCTCCAGACTTGGTTTTTCCCTTCCTTCTTGCCTCGGCGGTGTAATCCTAAAGAATGGCCTGTGTCTGGAATGGCGTTACTGCTGACATCGCTACAGGAATGGGCATTCTCGTCTTAGGTGGCAACACAACAACTTCAAATGGTACCTTTGGAGACCCAAACTCCACCTCAATAGGCTCTGCGGTCCTTTTGGATGACGGTGCTTCAAGCTCGAGAGGCACAGACATGTTTATTCCAGCATCCCCAAAGGGCTGGATCTGGACTACAATTGGATTCAATGTGATGGTTGGTTTCTTGGGCTCGTCACTTTCAACAATTAATCCAATTGACCCTTTGGGGTCTCAATCATCTTCTACTTTGATCATATGCACACTACTGCCCTTATGATCAGGCAAAGGATTGTTGCGAACATTAGGAGAAGGTTCCTTGGCCACTATTATTTTGTTGTCAATTAAAGCTTGGATTTTGTCTTTCAGAGATCGGCACTCATCAATGGTATGCCCTTTTATGCCGGAATGGTACGCACAGGTTTTATTTGGATTGACCCACTGGAAGGATTATCTGGAGTTATGGCAGGGATTGGGGTGACGTAACCGGCTACATTGAGTCTTTCATATAGTTGGTCGATTGGCTCGGCGATGGCGGTGTATTGCTTGGGAGGTTTGCGGTCAAAGTTAGGGCGTGGCCTGGGAAAATTTTGGCGGGCGGGAGGTGATTGGTAGTGGGTATTATAGGCTTGGTAGACGGGTGCAGGTTGGGAATATCTTGGTGAGGTAGGTTAATATGTGGGGGGGAGATGATTGGTAAGAGGGTGATGAAATTTGGTAAGAGGGCGGAAGTGCTTGGTAATTGGGGATAGGTTGGTATGTGAGAGGAGGTACCGGGTAGGCTTGGTATTTTACTGGGGACTTGGTTCGTTGTGCAACCATCACGGCGCTCACGTCCTTTTTCTTGGATGCGCCACCAGATTTTAGGGCCTTGTTTGTTGCCTGCAGTGCCTCAAAATTAGTGACCATACCGCTCTTAATGCCCTCCTCAATCATTTCTCCTAGCTTGATGATATCGGAGAATTTCTAGCCCTCTATCAACATTAACCTCTCATAATATTGCGGATCTTGAGCTCGGATGAAAAATCGGTTCATCTGTTCTTCCTCTAAGGCCGGCCTGACCTTAGTATCCTCGGATATCCATCGAGTAGCATACTCGCGGAATGTCTCAGTGGGTTTCTTTTTCATATTCTGGATGTAGAAGATATCTGGTGCATTTTCTGTATTGAACCTGAACTTGTCCATGAAATCGAATGCCATTCCAACCCAGCTCGTCCACTTCTTGGGATCTTGGCTAATGTACCAAGATAGTGCATCGCCTTTCAAACTTCTCATGAAGAGTTTCATGCGAGTCTTCTCATCTCTTCCTGCACAAACCAGCTTATCACATTATGTCTTTAAATGGACTATAGGATCCCCCGAGCCGTCAAACATTTCGAACTTGGGGGGTTTGTACCCCTCGGGGAGTTCGATGTCTGGCTGAATGCAATGATCCTCATAATTCAGCCCTTCAATGCCTTTTTTTTCTTCAACGCCCTGGACTCGGCTAGTTAATTTCTTGAGCTCGGCCGCCAGGTTCTTGATGAGAGAGTCTTTGTCATCAGACTCTGGTGTGTTTGTAATAGGTTGAGTGTATTGTGTCATGGTTTCCACATAAATGGGAATGTGGTGGGGATGATCACTTGATGGTTCAAGGATGAGGAGTGGAGCATTGTTGTGACATGTGTTGCAATTTTGATGAGTAGCGGGTTATTTCTGTATTTTTGGGATTTTTGTGGAGGTATGGAGTGTTAAGCACTGGGAAAGTTGATTTCTGGAGTAGTAAGGGAGAATGACAGACTCGCCAAGTTCCGAACTTGGTCTAGTTCTTCTTGAAATTTCAGTAACTTTTGTTCGAGCTGAGCGGCACTTTGTTTGGGTACCTGAACACCCTGAGGAACCTCTACCCTTTCAGCTGAGTTCTTCATTCTGACATTGTTCAAATCTTCCATTTTTTCTTTGCCCCTGTTTTTGATAGGACTTGGAGGAGGAGGAGGAGGAGTTGGAGGGCCCTTAGATCTTGTGGAGTAGGATGACGATGCCAGAATGCATGAATTAACCTTTTGGGGAGGAGAATAAAAAATAAAAGTAAAAATGAAAAATGTAGCAAGTTAGTACGGATTCTGTGAAAAATATTGCAATATTTAAACACATAGTACAAGAATATAAATCGTGTCCTAAATTGGGTGCCTCATTGTGCACGAGGTAGGCCTAGAGACAAGTTGATTTGGAGAACTTATAATGCTAAATGCCTCATTTTATTGATAAAAATAAGACGAATCCCAAAATGACACTAAAATTGCATAAATTAAATATCACTAATGGCTATTGGCCTTATCACATTTTAAAGCGAAAAAGAAAAGAAACTCCTAACTATTTGGTCCTAGAAGAACCTTCCCCAGACTCGGTATCTTTGGCTCCATCAAACATCGTCACCAGCTCACGAAATCCCAGCAGCAGATAAGCCCTAGCCAAATGTCCTCCTTCATTACCCTCGGCGTTTTGGAAATTCTCTATCCTCCTGATGAACTTCCTTTCCAGCTCTACTAACCCTCGCTCTAAATGCCCTAGGCGCTTGTTGGCTCTGACAGCCATATCCTTCCATTCCTCTATCAACTTTTGATTAGTCTCTTGAATCTCTTGATGCTCACTCTCACACTCCCTGGTCCTTTTGCGCAACTGATTGCACTTAACCTGTATCTCAGCCCTTTCGTCGATGACCCTGTGACCTCGAGTAGACCCGGGCTGTCCTAACCCAGCATGATCTTCTTCTAGCCAACCTGGATAGTACGAGGTATAGCCGGCATGATATCTGTCAGGCTCTATGGAATCCTTTTCCGGGATGATCTTACTATTCCACATGTGTTGATCTTGACATTTGTATGGGCTGTCGTCGTCTTGGAAATCAGCCTTGAAATGACTCATCTTCTCGACCTTTGGTATGACTTGCTTCCTCCCTGCCTACCTCATGACTCGGAGAGGGACATAGGGATAAGTCCCCCTCAAACCAATGAGTATAAGAAACGGAGCGTCCCGAGAGTGGATGATGAACTCTCCAGTGGGGAACCATTCGAACATCCACTGCACCTTGTCTTCTTTCAAGTTTTCAAATAGCTCTACCCATCCTCGAGCATCCCCCGACCGAGCAAACATGTCAGGCATATAGTTCATTCTATTGGGATTGTGAAAGGCTATATGATCATTCCACGGCCTTCTCAAAAGCTCTTGACAGTATCGACCCTTTTGGAGATGTTCTATAAGCCAGAGTTGGAGTAATAAGTTGCAACCCTCAAAATGACTGGCCCCTCGTTGACAATTTTCCAAAGCTCGGTAGATCTCCGCAATAATCATGGGCACTATCCTGAAATGTTGCCCTTCAATCCCCTCCATTAGTGTCTTGGCGACCATGGCTAGTCTGGTATGGATCCTAGCCTTCTTCATGGGAAACACTATCATTCCCAGGAAGCAAAACATGAAGACGAAAACTCTCTTGTGGATATGCCCCAATGATGTGAGGATGAATTCATCTGGATAGGTGCGGTAGGACTTGCTATGATCATACCTCTCGTACAGGTAGTCTAAAGGGATATAGGAATCCTTCAAACAAGTCAAGTCTGAATTTTTCTTCAATCCCATCATTTTGAAGAAACCCTTACCCTTGCGGTTTTTTGGCATGAGCAAACCCGGAGTCTCCCAAGCAATACCGGCTAACCCACCTATTTCCTCGAGCAATGGTGTCATTTCAAGGTCCCCAAATTGAAATACTGATCTATCACTATCCCAGAATAAGGTCACAGCCTCTATGATTTTGTTGTCCGACCGAATTTCCAAAAGAGTGGGTAAGTTTCCCAAATACTTGCGGACAACAGTCCGGTCACTGGAATGAAGGTCCTCCCACCATCTTAGCAACCTCGGGTGAATATTGGTCACCATGCTGAATCTGGGGATTTCGTGCCTCATTTTCTACAAAACAAAGTGTTAGTCTCTTACCCCCGCCGGACTCAACTATGTGAATCAATAATTGGCATAATGACATTTAGTTGTCCAAATAAATGCACATAGTATGGTGTCGTCCATTTGGGCTCCAAGGGAACCCAGTGGACTTTGGATAGGTTATCTTAAAGAGTCATTATGTGGACAGCATAACTGACTCGACTAGGTTTGACAGTGATGCATGAACAGTTAAACAGAATAAGGTTTCTATGGGGTGCTAGACCGGTACCCTTGAGCGGACAACTCAAGAGGGAAAGGCACGGAACAGTCGACTGCACCGCTGATCGACTAGTTTTACCACAAATATGCCTTTGCCAAATTTAGAGGGTAATAATATTGGAAGAGCGCAACCACTCATCAAGCGTTGCTATGGTATTTGTTTGGCACGAGTGGAATATGATATTGAAAAATGCAATTACAAGAGTAAAACAAATTGCCACGTATTTTCACGTTCATAATGATTACAATAATTGCTCAAATTACAACGGTATTGAAGGAAAGCAGTAAATGAAAGCGTTAAGGAAAAAGAAACAAAAAGACAAGTCAGTTTCGAATAAAGGTATTAAACAAAGCAAAAAAGAAAAAAATAAAGTCACATATAACATGAAGTGGTAAAAGCCTAAAGAAATCCCCAGTAGAGTCGCCATGCTGTCGACGCCCCCTTTTTCTCTAAAGCAAAATCGGGTTTACGACATTAGGTAAGACAAATCTATTCCCGCTTGTGAATTGGGTTTTTGGAGGTTGAAGAGTCGCCACCTAATGATTAAGTGCATTAGGACACTAAGAGTTTTGAAATTGAAAACCAGAGTTGGGGTAAGGGCTAGAAATTATCTCGAGGGGAAGGTGTTAGGCACCCCTCAAGATCCATTAGTGTGGTTCTCGGCCATGCTATGTAGTGACTTTAAATGCAAACAACAAGTAGACAAGCAAGAATTACAAATACAAAGAGGGGTTTTCACATAATGGTTGCAAGGGATTAAGTAAGTTAAAGGAACTGAATTTTGATAGGGGAAACAATTTTAAAACCTTGAATAAAAAAGTAAAAAGAGAAAATTTTCACATAGTTGTTGCAAGTTAAAAGCAGTTTAAAAGCTGAAGTTTGGCAAAAAAATAAAGGGACAATTAAGGGAAGGGGTCCTAGGTTTATACATAATATGGATCACCCCACACAACACCCGATAACTGTTTATACACGTGGTGTTATCGCGTGGTCATCATATCCATATATACCCTTTCCCACCCCGTTAAGGTATTAAGCACGAAATGGTGTCGTTACCTATACCATGCTATGACCCTGTCCTAATCCTATCAGTCCCGGAGGCATTTGGGACTTCTAGTTCTATCAAGGGAAGGAATTTTTGGGCTTTTTCAAGAGTTTAGAAAGGTAAAAATTCTAATGCGTCAAACAAAACACATAGGACAATTATGGTGTACACATAACAATTAAAGGCTCAAATAAGCCTCCTCAGAATCACAAAAAGTGTAGTTTAGCATGCCTTACATATACTGATTAAGTTTGAATTAAACTTAAACATTAAGCGGACTGGTTCAACTCATATTTTTAGACAGGAAGTCTGCATTAGGTCCGCCTGGCTGCAATTATTGAAGATTGATGCAGTTATAGCTTTTACCCTAAGGCTTTCCTAGGTGAAACTTATAGGCATGATATCTAATAGTTTTAGAAAAGAAGTAAACAAGTTGCAGGAGGGTTTCCAGTTTTAACAGAATAATACAAGTTCTGCAATTGATAATGCGTTATTACTGACAGATTACCTTAAAACGAGTGAGGTAATTCAGAATTGATTGACAATTCCTATAGGCATGTTTTCTAGCGTTGTTAATCTTACACACTTTTTACAGGTGTAGCAAGAATGCAGAAATCCTATGAGCATGGTATCTAGAATGAAATTGATTATTGTTTAAGCCTAAAAAATTATTTGCCTAATGATATATACGTATACAATATTCAGAAACCCTATAGATATGTTTTTTATATGATAGGAAAAAATGCAGAATCCTATAGACATGTTTTATATGTGAGATGCAGAAATGCAGAGAAATATTGACCTATGTACGAAATACAGAACTTAAAGCAGGATTTCTATATCAAAGTGCAGAACCTAAACAAGATTTCTATATGAAGAATATAGAAATGCAGAACTTAAAACAATATTTCTATATGAGAGTGCAGAACCAAAAATAGGATTTCTAGATGCAGAAATGTAGAGCTTGACGTGATTTGCAGAAGTAAATACCTAATGAACATGATATCTACCCTTATGCACACAGTAAGTAATCCTCCCTTTTGTTTACTAAACCCCATAAGTTATTACAAATTATTACAGACCAAATGAATAAGACAGAAAAATAAAATTACATCATTCAGACTCAATATCTAACAATATGAGATGAACCAACTTCCGGGATCAGATTTTCAAAGCCTTTCTCTTATTTGAGATTTGTCAAAGTTCCAAGGAACTTCAAGAGTTCCAGGCAGTGCTTACACCCCAAATGTTATTGCAGAACAGATTAAAGTGCAGTGTGGAAGTGACAGCCCTCAAGTGTCCAAGTTCAGAGGGAACTCAAGGTCCCAAGGCAAGGCTCACAAGAGGGGGGCAGGACTTAAGGACTAGGAGTAAGTGTAAGTGCAATAAAAGGGAATTAGGGGGGAGTCAGGGCAGGTTGGTGGTCATGCCTAGCAACTAGGCTGCTGGCACACCCCTGACCAGCTTGTCAGCTTAAAAATTAGAGAGTTAGGACCTTTTGAAGGTCAGGTTCAGCCATGGACATCAATTCATATGTTGTTAGGCTATACCTAAACTTTATACACATAAGGGAATGGGAGAATAGGAGATTGAAAGAGGCTAAGATCCAAAGGACCCAGTCTTAATCCATGACAACAACTTTGCATGTTGCCATGTCTTAAAATACAGCCCAAACACATAAAGGGAATGGGGATAGGGATTCATTGCAACAACAAATAGCAAGACATAAGTATTTATTTTTTTTAAGCTGGACTCTATAAAGCAGTAAAAAAAAAGCTTGTAAGTAAACACATTGTATTTGATGCTTGAATCAAAAGTAAGACATACCAGTTCAAAAGAGCAAGTAGGGAGAAGCAGTAGATTTAGGGAAGCCAAATTACAATCAAAAAGCAAGCAGGTAAGTTTTAGAAGCGAGTTGTGATGATTTAAAAAATCGTGTATGTGTTAATGAAAGAGCATGGTATTTATAATTGAAAACAGTTGTAGCAAATAAGGCAAGAATCATAGTTTAGTAATAATTAAGGAACTATGTACTAATTAAAATCAATCAGTCCATAGATTTTCTTTAATTAAGGAGTCCAAATTCAAACGGTAATGGGCAGAAGTTATTTAAGGAAGGAAATCAAGTAAATATCTCGTGCAAGGTAGACAAATAAGGGTAAATACATAGAAGACATTTAAGGTAAAAGTCTAGTGGTGCTTGATTTGTAAAACAAGGAAAGGGAATCAGTAAAATAACCAGTAAAGAATCCCATTGAAAGTCTTACTCGAGTCAGAAAAGAGGTAAAGGAAAGTTTTAGTTTAGGAAAAATCAGTAACAATCAAATAAGCAACATTAAAGGGATTCAAAATCAATTAACAGTTGGCAAAACATTTGATAGAGAAGTTCTCATATATAAAACATATAGGCATGTCAAGCAAGAGGGTTTCAAAATTACAAATGCAGAAAAAAGTTCAAATTCAACTCATAAACTCGAAGTGAGTATGAGAGTTCAAGGTTTCAAAGTAGAACCCTTGTCCAAACATAAAACCAAATTAGTCAAAGAAAACCCCCAAATCTTAGGGTTTTTAAACTCGAATTTGATACAGAGATGAAGAGGCAAACTATTGAGATAGGCTTAGAGACCTTTTCAGAGTCTCATGAGAAGAATACAAGCACAATAGCAAGTAGAACATAGAAAACAGTACAGGAAACAAGTTTCAAGAAAAGCTTGAAATTTAAACGAGTTCAGGCAGTGTAAACTTAAAGAAATAGTCGATGAAACACATCTAGAAAGAATCCCGGTGAAGTCCGGTAAAGGCAAACAAAAGACTAAAACTCAGTAGGAGAATACAGTAAAGAAACATTAGATAGGCATGTGAGAGCATACCAGAAAAACTTCATAATACAGCAAATATAAGAACACACGAAAAGGCATACGAATCAGAAAAGAGCAAATAAGAACATAGCAGGGGTTGATTCTTACCAAGAAAAGGAGAAGAAGAAGAGTCAGAAACATTTTAAGAACTTTTCAGAAACCATAATCGAAGAGAACCTCGATATTTAGGGTTCAAGATGAACCCTAGAAATGAGAAAGGCTTTGAAAATACTCGATCTAAGCCGGATAATGTCATAAACCGGCTCAAAAGACCAAGAGCCACCAGAGCAAGGCCAGAGAGAGCTGGAATCTTCGAATCAGTGAAGGCATGAGTGACGACCCTCGAGTTCTAGCCTCGATCCTTCAAAAAATAGGCATGCAGGAGCCATAGGAGGTGGGTATAGGCTATCCATGGCCTGAGAAGCCATAGACGCTGGTGAAATCATGGTGGAACAAGGTAGGGGAAGGCTAGGGTTCCGGGGAGGGCTGGAGAGAGTTTGAGAGATGAGAGTTCAAAGGTGGTGAATCTGATAGAATAGATTAGGTTAGGGGGTATGAAAATTAAAAATGAAAGAACGGATCATGGCCGTTGATCAAAATGATCAACGACCAAGATTAAAAGAGGAACTGGGCGGGTCTGAAAATGGTTTGTGGGTTTGGGTTGGAATTTGAAATTGGGTCGTTTGATTAGGAGTGGAATTGGGGGGTTAAATTGAGGCTACAATTGCAATTGGAAATGGCTATGTATTAAATAATCAATTTCTCCCCTTTAATTTATGTCAAAAATAGTTAAAAAGATTTTAAAAATAAATTAAAAGCACTGAACTAATTAATAATATATAAGCATTAATCTAAAAATATTGGGAATAATTTTAATTGTAAAGTGCCATTAATCATAATATAGGCTATGATTGCAATTTTATGCAATTTTCGTTTTAAAATATCAAATAAATTTGTAAAAATATACAAAAATCACCTTTATTATACTTTGGTATAAATATGAGGATAGAAATAAATTATTCACAAAAATGGTAATTTTAAGAATAATTATGGGATTTTGTACTGCTAAAATAGACAATAAATCGATTTTACGAATCTTAGAAAATTAGAAAAAAATACCAAAACTCTTGGGCATGCTTATGTATGCATACACATACTATTCTGAGAATATTTTGAGTATACAAAATACATAGGGAAAAATTGGGTATCAACAATCCTCAAACGCCGTCACCGGCTTAGCCCTCCATTCTATAATGCTTCTTTGTCGTCTAAGGCCTATATTGGCTTCCTACTTGATATGGTTCATAAGTTTCATAGATCCTTGAGAAGATCTCAAGGGACCTAGGCAGTCTTGTTTGCACCTTTGATTTCTTTGCCTGTTTCAGGCCGTTTGCTCGACATGAGTAAGAAACCTTTCTTATTTTGCTACGAATCCATGATTTTCTAGGCCTATGTTCTCGTCTCTTTTATGCTTTCTAAAAAAACCTAATTTATTATCTCCGATATTCTCGGGTCTGTATAGATCTGAGACGAATCGAGCAACTCTCACATGATTTTCTTGAAATTTTTCGGGTTCAACTTATTTCCCTTTTTTCCTAACTTAGGGTTCATTATAAGTCATTTTCTCAAGGTCTTTCTGATTTTTAAATGTTTAATCGATTATCCTTTAGTGTTCTTGACTGATTTATGCAAAAGTTGCTTAAACCCTAGTTGATTTATGTGAAACTCTTATTTTTTGATTTTTTGCTTCGATTCTAAGTTATTCAATGTTACCAGTTGTATTGATTCACTCTGTATCTTTGACTTACACGATTTTCCTTTGTCAAATGCATTGCTCTGTGATTTTTTCACTAACTAATCTCTATTAGGTTTTCTGAATCAATTTTCCGATTAGCTTCTCTATGTTTATAAAGTTTTACTTAGTCTACTTTACTTATGGGGATCGATATATTCTTTCCAGAATTGTTGTTAATTTGGTTGATTGATTTGCTCTGTTAAGAATCTGTACTCCTTAGTCTTGCATGTTTCTATGATTACGACCTTAATTAGTCGTTTTTGCCTTATTTGATTGATGGATATTTACTGACTCTTTACATGATTCTTTCCTTAGTTAGACCCCTGATTATTTACTCCTTTTTTTGGTCTGATTTGAACATCTTGCCTTAATTAATCCTGTCATTATTATTCGCCAATTTTCCTTAATTAAGGGAAGACTATGGTGAACTCTTTGTATGATTGAATTTTGAGATCCCTTAATTGTTGATTATTGATTCCTTTACCTTATTTGCTCTACTCTTGAACTACTATATAAACTCCTCTATTTTACTTCTTAACACACGAACACAACTTCAAATAACACACACTCACACCCAGACTCTCTTTTCATTCTCTGCTACTTGTGATAACTCTTGATCTAGCCGGCTGAAAGCCAAGACTAGATATTGGAACTACACCTGCTTTATATTCTGCACTCTTTTCTTCAACTAGTATGTCTTTAGTTAAATTTTGAAACCCAAACTCTATGTGTGTCATTCATGTACTAGTTCACTGACTATGAATTCAACCTGCCTTCCTGTTTACTTCTTTGCTCAGCACGTCTATATTTTATCCTGTTCAATGTATAACTAGTATCTCTACACTTCACCTGGTTATCTGATACTTGACCAGCCTGTTTGTTAATTTCTATTTAATCCCTTAAATTTGTGATCATGTTGGTTACTTAATGCATGTAATTGACCCTACTTTTGTGTTTGATTCTGTCCACCACATCCTTGCTCCATGTCTTAATTGCCTATTATCCTGGTTAACTTGTTAAGGCTATGAAGCTCCTTAGTGTTCCATGCATTAGTTGTTCCCCCGTACCCTATTCGTGTATCCTCAATGTGATTCATATATGTTCCCAATCCCTTTCACCCATGTGTGCAAACCTGTTTGCTAAGTGCATGTGAATCTGAGTATTCTATGATTGATTAGCTATTTACTGAATCTGCTCTCTTCAGAATTAATTTCTTCTAAAACCGGTTTTCACTCTTAGCATCTCCTTAAAACTGGTATATTTCACAAAATCTTCTTTTTCACTCCTAAAAAAGTCATCTCTACACTATTTTCACTAAGTCTTTCAAAACTATGTCAAGCACTCTCACCTTACTCTTAGAACATTAGGTTCTGCCCATCCAGTGTGTGTACTGCCTAGGAATCCCCCGAGATTCCTCCGAACTCTGGCACACTGGAGCTGGCCCTTCCACACTGCACATAACCAGTCCCTATTTTGAGAAAGGTATTAGTGTGAGCACTGCCCGGGATCCTTGTGGTCCTTAGGGAACTCTGACACACTTGAACACTTATTGGCTATGATATTCTTGGCACTTGTGACTACGCTGAAGGCCTGGTACTCCCAGATTTACTTTGGACCTGCCTCAGGCTCCTTATAGTATAAGTTTACATTTCCTTTATGTAATTTACTCAATCCTGGTCTGTAATAATCTTTTATAAACATATATTGGGGTAACTAGTAAAAAGGGGAGGGTAGCTATATGATTCTATGGGGTAAAGTGGGTAGAAACCATGTTTTAGGTTTTACTTTATGTTGAGTTGTTATAGAAATCATGTTCTAGGTTTGTGTGATGCATCAGATATCATGCTTCAAGAACGCTATGTATGTGCATTAGAAATCTTGCCTCAAAACTCTGTTTGCATCTGCTTTAAATCATGTCTATATCATCTAAATAAATAATTGTCTATGAAAAGGTTAAAAAAATAGCCTCACGCATAGGTATCATGTTCCAGCAGCAATCTGTATAGAATCACCTGTTCATTTATACCAGCATGCCTATAGGTTGAAACAACTTCAAATTGTTTAAACGTCCCATATAACTATGATTGTATATAGCCCCACGCCTAGGCAAACCTTAGGTGATTGATGTCCTCGTAAAAACTGAGAAACTGTGCTCTGATTATTTATAAACTGCTCAGGTTTAATAGGTTTTTTCAAAATCAATAGGCAAACTGATTAGGGTTCTGCCACTTCGTTTTAAGAACAATGTTGCATTTTCTGTGTTTTGATGCTCACCTAGATACCCTGTTCTAGGATTTCTCTGAAATTACCTAAAAATTTGTGTTAGATACATGCTGATTATTTGCCTATACATGTGGAGGTAAACATGAGCCTTCTATCTCCTTCCTATTTAACAGTCTTACGTGTTATTTGTTGTCGCCTAGATTTTTGCCTTTAAACACCTTAGGATTGTCTACAACTGGCTAAGTCTAGAGGTCTTAAACTCCTCCGGAATCGCAAGGAAGGGACGGGTAATAGCACTCTTAGAGTTAATTAATCAAATACGCTTATATAACCGGTAAGGGGTGGGATAATGGGTAGTAAAAGGATATGATGACCTGTGCATTAATGCAACGTCTAGCCCCTCTCACTGAGGAGTGATTATCGAGCATTGC
The DNA here is from genome assembly GCA_026770625.1 of Nicotiana glauca. Taxonomy (NCBI): domain Eukaryota; kingdom Viridiplantae; phylum Streptophyta; class Magnoliopsida; order Solanales; family Solanaceae; genus Nicotiana; species Nicotiana glauca. The sequence continues at coordinate 91,397 of MU683008.1, read as the reverse complement.
ATGGAGATGATCCTATAGGACAAACAACTTAGGACCTCCCTTATCCCTTTTACATATGTGTACTCAGACTTCCTAAACTTCTTTGGTCTATGTATGCTCGGACTGTTCAAACCTCCTTAATTTACGCTTATCTTTCTTGATCGTATATGTGTTTAGACTGTGTAAACTACCTTTATTTGAAAATATGTGTTGAGACCGCTTACTTGTTAAATGACTAGTTCACATAGTTTAAGTTCGGCCGGGGCCCATCATTGTGGACCGTGAGGGGTGCCTAATGCCTTCCCCTCAAGGTTATTTCGAGCCCTTACCCTAATCTCTAGTAATGCAAACTGGTTAATTGAGCTAATTGCTCTTGGTGACCTAACGCACCTTAATTCATTTGGTGGAGACTCTTCAAATACCCAATTTTCAAAAGGAAATGAGTTGTTCCCCCATGAATGTCGAAACCCAGACTCCACGAGGGAAAAAAGGGTGCGACAGTGGTTGAAATCTCCACACTCAAAATAACCTCTCGGTACGAAGGGCTGCTGACCCGAAGTCTGACCCTAATGGCCTGAATACCCACTGGAGGAACCCTGAATAGTTTGTGGACGGTAGGAACTCTCTGGCATGGCGCTGACATAAGGTCGAACTGGAGCATCGCGGGAGGCGGCAGTGCTGGATATGTGGGTATGCTAGGTTGACCCCTCCCAAACTGACCTCTGCCCCCAGATGGAACACCGCTGAACCCTCCAGAATAACAAAACCGCTTGTCCTTCGGTATCTGCTTTTGGCCCCGCTAACGATAACCCTCAATCCTCCGAGCTATCTCCACAACCAGCTGGTAAGAAGTACCCATATCAACCTCTCGGGCTATAGTGGCATGAATACCGGAGTGCAACCCTATAACAAACCTCCGTACTCTCTTTACCTCAGTAGGAAGTATCATGAGTGCATGGCGAGACAACTTAGAGAATCTCACCTCATAATCGGTCATTGACATCTGACCCTACTGGAGCTGCTCGAATCGAAACTGTAACTCTTCCCTTTGGGAGGGTGGAATATACATATCCAAGAAAAGACGTGTAAACTAATCCCAAGTCAAGGTAGGAGAACCTGCTTGTCTACCAAGAAGATGAGACTACCATTATCTACGAGCCTTTCCCTCCACCTAGAAAGTAGTAAAATCCACCCTAAGGGATCTAATATCCTCATATTGCGCAGTATGTCCCTGTACTGATCGATGAAGTTCTAAGGATCCTCATATCGCTCACCCTCGAAGACAGGAGGGTGTAGCCTAGTCCATCTGTCTAACAGCTTCTGCGGCTCATAACCTCTTAAAAGCCTGATGTTGATATGAAATTTATCGGGGCTGGCTCTACTGCAGGCATCTCGCCCTGCTCCTCAATAATGGGATCTTCTACTAGATCAGCTAGCGGTATAGTTGGGGCTAGTTTGGGACGTCCTCGTCCCTTACCTCAGGCTGGTGCCCTCCCCCCACCTCTACCTCAGCCTCTAGCAATAGGGATAGCAGCTCCTCGCGGGTCTGGAATATATGTCGTTCGCGTTCTCACCATCTATGAGAGAATAAGAGAAAGGTACTTAGTATAACATCAAATGCACGATAAGAGATGAATAAAGAGTAGTTTCCTAACACTCTATAGCCTCTCGAAGATAAGTACGGACGTCTCTGCAACGATCCACAAGACCCTATTGGGCCTGCTCATAACTTGTGAGATATACATGAACTTACTTTTCTGATAACATGTTATCACGACCCAATTTCTCCTATTAATAGTTATGGCGCCCAACGCTACCGCTAGGCAAGCCAACAATGAACTAACTCTGTGATCTTTTCTTTTAAAAATTTGAAATAGTTGATTTTAATTATTCCAAATTCAAGAAGTGAAAAAGTTAGTAAAGTGAGAAAGTAAACAATTTTAAAAGCAATGGGATGAAGTAATTACTCAAAAACCAACAAGTGTCTACTAGCATAAATCTCCAAGACCTGGTGTTACAAGTGTATGAGGTACTAGTAGAATATACAAAAAATACTACAATACTGTCTAAAATGAAATAGACAGAAAATCAAGCAAAAGAAAGACTTCGGCTGCTGCAGAACGGACTTGGAAGGCAGCTCACCGCTAAGTCTCGTTGTAATCAAAGATTCACGCCGGACTGATATCCAGATGCACCTGCGTTAGATCCTGCACGATTAGTATGGAAGCGTAGCGTGCGTACATAAATAACATGTATCTAGTAAGTATCCAGTCTAACCTCAAAGAAGTAGTGATGAGGGGTCGACCTCGACACTTACTATGGGCTAACAATAAAATAATAGAGTTATAACTAAGCATGGACTATATAAATACAACTGAAAACACAATAACAAGAATAAATGAACAATTCTTTCACTAATAGTAAGGCCAAAGTAATTCCCATCATTTAACAAATTAATCTCTCAAGCTAATGAAACAATATCAATTATAGTCGGGCTTCAAGAATTATTATGCATGAATTATGCCGAGATCGTACGACTCGATCCAACATACAAATATATAAATTGTGCACTACCTAGGGTCGAACGACACAAATCATAGATACATCTATTCTATTACTGAGGCATTCAGCCCGCTCCATAAGAAGAGAAAATACTTTATAAATAACTTATTCAAAGATTATTAAGAGGCTAATATTTAAGGAAACATCAATTCTCATAAATGGTCATGTAACCCGTCCAAAACTCAAGTAAATAAAATTCGACCTTTTAAAATTCGTATCAAATTATGATATAACTTATGCATTTAAATTAGCAAGTGGGGTGAAAATATCGCAAGTATCACATGATTTGGATCCTAAACTACCCGGACATAAGAATAATCAGTATATACGTACGAACTCTCGTCACTTCGTGCGCACGTAGCCCCCACAAATAGGAGCACATGTTAAATCAATTCACCTATGGGGTTAATTCCCTCTTACAAGGTTAGAAAAGAGACTTACCTCATCTCTAAGCTTACTTTCTGATCTACAATTGTGCTTTAAACACTCAATTCGATGCCAAACAACTTGAAATTAGTCAAATGTTATATAAAATAGTCAATTAATGTCCAAAAGTTCATATTCTAACTATAAAGTGATTACCCAACCCTAATTGAAGAATTCCTAAAATTCACCCCCGAGCCCACGCGCCTGGATTCCAAACAATTTCGCAGAAAGTTGTTACCCATAACCTCATAAACTCAAATATACGATTTTCACTAAATTACATAACCATTTTTGTGGTTAGATCCCATTTTTACCAAAACCCTAAGTTTGCATCTAAACTCATGATTTTCACTAATTTACATGTTAAAATTTACCTGTGAACCACCCATATTAAATAGAAATCACTTACCTCAACTAGCTAGTGAAAATCCCTCTCTAACCAGTCCGTCTCAAGAAGTGTAAAAAGTTATCCAAAAATGCCTAAGTCTCGTATTAAATAAGGTTCTCCCTCCAGCGATTTCCGCTTATGCGGACATGGGGCTACATCTACGGCGCCGCACCTACGGACAAGCCACTGCAGGTGTGGTCCTAGCCCAGGCTGGCTGGATCCGCTTCTGCAAATGGCATCCCGCTTCTACGGAGGCTTTTCCTTTCTACAGACCACTGTCCAAATGTCCATAACCTCTTCGGCGTCCAAGAGCTCACACTTGCGGCTGGCCAAGCGCATTTGTGATTGCACCAGAAGCTGGGAGCTTCAGTTATTGCTCCCAAGTTCTAACTTGGTTCGAGCCTCGTTTGATTAACACACGGTACCCCCGAGGCCCCGCCCAAATATACTAAGAAATGAGAAATATAACACTATTGGACATGATAAATTCCATGATAGCGCAAGAAAATTACTATCTCCTTTTGGTTAGATGCGGTATTGACTGCAGCCCAGATATTGAACAACGTGCCTTTTAAATCAGTTTCTTCCACTACTTATGAACTTTGGACTACTCATAAACCAAAATTAAATATTTTATGACCTTGGGGTTGTACTGCATATGTAAAGGATTCTTTTAGCAAGTTTGGTAAATTAGGCCCAAAAGGTAAAAAATGTATCTTTATAAGATATTCAGAACACTCCATAGGATATATGTTCATTGGTGAATTAGAGGATGGAAGTGTTACTGCGATTGAATCAAGAGATGTCATAAATCTGGAAAATATTTTTCTAAAAAAGGGCGAGGTAAATAATAGAAAGCCTCTTTATGAAATGTTAAACTCATATAGTTAGCAAGTGTCTTCTGACATAGTTAAAATCAAATCAATCAAGATCTTGTTCTTGATTCGAGTGGGAGTGCGAGTTCTCGATCCCAAAATCCTTCCGACAAATTTGAATTTCAACTACGAAAGAGTACCAGAAAAAATATTCCCAAATAAACTTATGAGATTGAAGATTACGTTTTCTTAGTATCTCCCACCGAAATGGATGAGCCAAAGTGTGTGACTGAGTATTTATTGAGCCCTGGAAAAGATGAGTGAATGAAACCAATAAAAGAAGAATTAGAGTCCACAAAAACCAACAAAGTTTGGGATCTAGTTGACCTTACGCTAGGGCATAGGGCAATTGAAAACAAATGGGTTCTCAAAGTTAAACGCAAAGCAGATGGGTCAATAGAAATATACAAGGCACGATTGGTAACAAAAGGCTTTACTCAAGAATCTCAAAAAGATTATGAGGAAATATTTTCACCGGTTGTGAATTTTATCGAAATTCGCTTACTTATGGCTATTGTTGCGCGTTTGGATTTGGAATTACACCAAATGGACGTGAAGGCAGCTTTTCTCAATCGAGAACTAAAATAAGAATTTTACATGAAACAACTAGTGGGCTTCGATGTTAAAGGCCAAGAAAAGAATGTCTATAAATTGAAAAGATCTTTTATGGCTTGAAGCAATCTTCAAGGCAATGGCAGTTGAGAATTCACGAGGAGGTTATCTCGATTGATTTCACCATGATCAATGAAGATCGTTGCATTTATGTGAAGAAGTCCAATGAGATGTTTCTAATTCTTTTTCTTTACGTGGACAATATTTTATTAGCTGAAAATAATTTAGAGTATTTGAAAACTATCAAGTCATGGCTTTCAAAGTCATTTGGCATGAAAGATATGTGTGAGGAAGATTGTATCCTTGGAGTTAAGAATCCAAAAAGAACGTTCCAAAAAGTTATTGAGTCTATATCAAGAAACTATACAAAGAAAAATTTGGAGTGTTTTCGCATGAGTAGTTGCGAATCCATGGATACTTCTATAGCGAGAGGTGAAAATTTAAGCCTTCAAATGTGTCGCAAGATTGAAAATGAAAAGGAATACTTGTCTCGAGTTTTGTATTCAAGTGTTGTTGGAAGGTTGATGTACGCTATGACGTGTACTCGCAGTAGGTCTGGTTAGCACGTATCAATTCAATCGTGGAAGAGATTATTGGAAAGCCGTGAAGAAAATTTTCAGATACCTGAAAGGAACTGTAGATTATTCACTATGTTATAGTGAAAATGATTTATACTCGAGAGGATACATAAATGTTGATTAGGCTCGTGACCGGAATGATAGAAAATCAACATCCAGTTATGCTTTCTTACTTAATGCTGGTGTTATTTCATGGAAAAGTAAGAAACAAACTTGTACAAACCTTTCGACGATTGAAGCTCAGTTCGTGGCTTGTGCGTACAAGATGTTTGGTTAAAGACTCTATTTTAAAAGGCAGAATTGGGACTCGTCCGGGGCTTGCCTTGGGCCGGAGTACTCGTAAAACGCCCCTGAACTTATGTGTGGGGCTTAGTTCCGTGAGACTTACGCCTCGGCCGTCGGGGCTTACGCCCAGGACACGCCCAACACCCAGCGTACTGGGCTCGCCTCATAGAACTTTATCAATTATGTGTAACTAACCTTGTAAATCATCAGTTTTTCTTAAAAAACTCGTTGACTATTCAAAATTACTCTTTTCTTAATCATAAATCATTAAGTTGAGAGTATTTTATGTTCATAATTAAAATAAAAATTATTGCATGTTATTACTAAGACTGCTATGATAGTAGATTTTACATAAATCTTTCATTTAAAAGTATTTATATATTAAATTTTGTTATGTCTTTATTATATTAGTCCATAATATTTTTATAATTATTTTTCTAAATATTTTTTTCACGTTTACGAGATACAATACTTATAATTTAACAGCTCGGTATTAGCTAGTAACTATTTACAAATAATTAGTTATCATGATATAGTATGGCGAATTATGTGTCACTTTATTAGCTTGTTGAAACTTAAAAATAAATATACTAGAGAATCATATTTAAATTATGAATTATATTTTTATATAAATTCTCTTTCAAATAGAAAGCATATTAAATAAAAGAAGTATTTAAAAAAATATCATATTATATTATCAAAATTCTTTCAAGATTCATTACTCCTTAAGAGCTACATATAAGATTTTGCATCGAATATATTACTTTTGATGTTTGAGTTGTAACGACGTTGCAACTAATTTTCATATTATGATATATGCCATACTTTTTGTATTATTCATAGTTGAATTAAGATTTATAAATATTTTAAATAGATTAATTTTTATAATTTTGTGGTTTTAATGTAATTTTTATAATTATTTTTTATTTTATACTATCTTAAAATTCTTGAAATTAGTAAAATTTAAAGATCCGTGGGACTTGCGCCCCATGTCTCTGGGCTTACGCCTCGCCTCGTCCGAGGTAAAACGTCTCGCCTCATGTCCCCGCATTTTAAAACATTGGTTAAAGAGATTCTTTGAGCATTTGGATATTACAAAGAACTCTTACGGTCCTATGACTCTATATTGTAATAGTTAAGCGGCTATTGCATACACAAAATATCCTAAGCATCACAACAAAACATAACACATTGACATCAAGTATAACTTTATGAGAGACATGATAGCACGTGGAGAGATAAATTTATAGTACATTCCTACGCGAAGTACGATATCTGGTCCTTTTACAAAAACAATATCTAGAGACATGTTTAAGAATATGAAATGGTTCTAGGTTTGCGAAGGATATGAATATATATTTATGTGTTGAAAAATAAATTGATTATTATAATACGCTCATCGATATTTGACGCTTGAATTTATGCTTATATCTTGTGTGCATGTGATGATGTTTTGTTGATAAAGTGTGCCGAGCAAGCCGCGAGATTGTCTCTCTCACACGAGCAATCGCCTCTTACGTTAAGAATCGTGAAGAGATGAGACCTTATAGAATCCTGGATAATGCGAGGTTATATTTACTTGTAAAGGTCGGTTTTGACAACTAGTTAGTAATCATTATGACTTGTTTTGTAAGCCAAATGTGAGTTTCTCTAAAAAGTGGAGATTTGATAATTATTAAAGTGAGAAACTCGGGTTAGATATTTGGAGGTGTCTAGACCAAGATCTATATGGTGTTGAATGAGTAAAAGAATAAGACACACGCGCCAATATAAGGTGAGAATATCGTAGCCTGTGTTTCATACCACGTGTGCTATCGACCAATGGAATAATGGAAGAATGAATCCCCGTTTCTTCATTGTGTGAGATCCCAAAGAAGTTATATTAACTTTTATTGAAATACCCTTTGATCTTTTACTGTTTCTTGAAGTGCCAATCAGTGTTGCTACTTTAGCATGTCACTAATAGCCATGAGTCATTTGGCAAAGCAGTGCATGTCTAGGAAAGCAGTTGATTTAAAATGGAAAGATCCAAGTAGAAAGGGAAGACAACAACAACAACCCAATATAATCCCACAAGTAGGGTCTGGGGAGGGTAATATGTACGTAGGCCTTACCCCTACCCCGAGGGACAGAGAGACTGTTTTCACGAGACCCACGACTCAAGAAAGTAACAAAAGATGATATATTATTACTATTAGTAGACTCATAACAAAATAACATAACATAACATAAAATAACAAATAACAAAATAACAGCATTAAAAGAAATACAAACCACACGAAAAAAATGGAAGATATAATAATATCCAGCAGATAAAGCCTTGCATCAGTAGCGGACCAGTAGCATCCTAAGACTAAAATCCTAAGACTAACTCCTAACTGGCTAGTCTCACTCTAGTGCTCTGTAGAAATATTCATAACTTCTCCCTAACCTACAACCTTAATGCTCGACCTCCACAATTCCCTGTCAAGGGCTATGTCCTCAGTAATCCTAAGTCGCATCATGTCCTGCCTGATAACCTCTCCCCAATACTTCTTAGGTCTCCCTCTACCTCTCCTCGTGCCCACCACCGCCAGTCGTTCACACCTCCTCACCGGTGCATCAGTGCTCCTCCTCTGAATGTACCCGAATCATCTGAGTCTTTCTTCCCGCATCTTGTCCTCTATGAGAGCCACGCCCACCTTCTCTCGAATATCTTCATTCCTAATCTTATACATCCTTGTATGCCCACACATCCACCTCAACATCCTCATTTTTGCTACTTTCATCTTCTGGGTGTGTGCATTCTTAACCGGCCAACACTCGGTCCCATACAACATGACAGGCCTAACCACTGCTCTATAAAACTTACCCTTTAGTAATGGTGGCACTTTCTTGTCACACAGGACTCCCGACGCTAACCTCCACTTCATCCAACCAACCCCTATACGGTGTGCGACATCCTCGTCGATCTCCCATATCCCCTGAATAACTGACCCCAGGTACTTGAAGCTACTCCTCTTAGGAATGACTTGAGAGTCAAGCCCATTTCCACTCCCGCTTCTGTCGGCTCGGACCCAAATTTGCACTCGAGGTATTCCGTCTTCGTCCTGCTCAACCTGAAGCCTCTAGACTCAAGGGCTTGTCTCCAAACCTCTAGCCTCTCATTGATGACGCCTCGTGTCTCGTCAATTAGAACTATATCATCAGCTTGTATTCGTAGGTCGACCATTATACTTACCATGAGGGTATCAAATGTAATTATGGATACAAAGTTAAACATGAACTCGAGTACCTCTTTTGAGGATTAGGGATCAAATAAAAAGCTATCGGAATAGCAAATGATGTCTGGGGTATTGCGAGTAATAAGATCCTCATGTTAGTAGTAGATCCCTTTCGCATGTGATTGAATTTCCACATAGAGTTGTTAAACAACCTTGGTTTAAAAATATTATGGCTCTTAATGCTCGCAGGTTGCACGAACTATTTTCCAGTATGAATTATGTGTGTTGTTTTTATGGTAGTTATTTGGATTTTTCCACCTGCGCGAAGCGAGAGATGTTGGATATTAGGTTTGGGTCACAGGTCGCCCATGTGGACTGATCCGACCTATTTCAAAAGAGATTAAACTTAAAAAGGTTACTAATAGAGATTTTATAACTGCTAAAAACTACTGCACATTATTGAGAGACGTGGGAACGTGCAATGGCAATTTTCATCGATAGCTCTTCCTATATTCCTCTTCTATATAACTCTCCTGCAGAAGAATTCTCAAGTGGGTGAAATCTTTCTGTTCTTCTCCCCACAAAACACACGTACAAAAGAGGGAAGGCTTTAGTTTATGAAATAAACTTTGTTTCCTAGTGTTTCAAAGTGGATTTGGGGTAATTATCTTGGTAGCAATTGCAACAATTTTCGTTGCGTGACAAGGTACCCCCAATTCGTTGTTCTTGCTCCTTAATTCAATTAACAGTCTTGAATCTTGAAATTTTTCTTTTTCAATCAATTGGAATATCCTGGGAATATTTTTGTAATGAAAATAACCTCTAAATTCTAAATATTTTCTAGCATATTTTGAAAGATTACTTGTCCCACAAAAGGGTTATAATTCAGGTTTTCGTTCACTGAATGGCAAGACTCACTCCTCTAACTCTTACTTTATAAACATAGGTACGAGAGATCAACCAGATTTTTTAATTGTGACTTGTGAGTCCACTTTCGTATGTATGATAAGCTAACTTTTATATTTTGATTCATGTAACTGAGAGCCTATTTATTTATAGTTTTTTTTTTTTTTTTTTTTTATGTTGGTTATCCTCAATGAAATGCTCAAGCACCACCATTCTCAACCCCCGGAAAGTTGACCCTATCAATTAGAAGAAAGTCATGGTACAACAGGGATTGAAATTGAAAGGCCAAATATATATACGGCCCATTTAATCTGGCACCATTTTTTATTTTGGTACTGTATTTCTATCTTATTTCAGTTTGGCCCTTGAACTCTATTTTATATATTCCATTTTGGCCCTTCAACTTTATTTCTTATGTTCCACTTTAACATAAAAGTTGAAAATAATGTAAAAAATATAGCGCGTATATTCAATTAAATGTTGCCACCTGATTTTTTCATCTATGTCAAACGGGTCAATACTAAAATATCTGAACCCGGCCATATTTTTTCATCCACCGTTGCCCCGTCTTCATTCTCTAAGTCCCAAATCTTTCATCTGCCGATTTCATACTTGGCCCGTTTAGATAAAATAAACCCACAAAAAATATGGTCGGGTTCAAGTACGCACTCGTGTGATTTATATTTTTTTGTGTCTTCGCTTAGTTTCTTTTACACTCCTGCCATCTTTTATATTTTCTTGATTCATCACCCTTTAAACATAAAAAATGTCTAGAGAGTTTTGCGAAGTCGTATAAAAGTACCCATATTATTGCATTCTACTTTTACTAGTGATTTTTATACGATATTAAAAAAATAACCGAAAAGTAATCAAACCGTATCGCCGAAGAGAAATCGATATGATTGAGACGGTTTTAGAAAGTTTAATTTTAGCTATACATAATAAAATAACCAAAAAATTAATATGATACAAATTTCATAAAATAATCGGCCGAAACGAGCCATTGGCACCTCTAGCACGTGAGCTAGTTGACGTCAATACAAGGCGGGTGGGGGCATCATGGTGCCCACTTGAGCAGAACCTCTGCCTATATATGGTCAAAAGTTGGTTCAATCGTAAGACAAAATACAAGCTCTTCCTTATGATTCGGGGAATCCCTGTAGGACCATTTCTAGTTTAGCTTCTTTATTCGTAAAAAATAATATAATGATTTCGATTTACGTTAATTATTGATCTATTAACTTTGTTTTTAAGACTATCGAAGGGTTCTGGGCAAAATTAACTTTGTTATGACCACCACAAAGCATAGAATGGTGCAATTTTCTCTGTTCTGAAACTCATCATTCTTTGTATTGGGGAGGCGCCAACACAAATATGTGAAATTTGGTCTTAGTTAGTTGAATAAAAAAGATAAAGATTTATATTCAATATGCAATCAAAGAATTTCTCCTAAAAAAAAAAGGAGAAGAATTTAGTTGTTTGACACTCCTTACTTACGGAGTGGCACACTAGAAAAAAAAAGATTTTATACATAATACTACTACTAATAATAAATAAATTGCTTTTCCTCGAATCTAGTAACTTTAAATTTTGAACGTTCTTCCTTGTCACTCTATTATCTTAATTTTGTTGCTTATTCCTCCTCCTCGTCCATCTCAATCTTCTTAATAAGAGTAATAATTCTTACAAGGATGATAATTAGCATGCAAACTTTCCCATACAACAATTATAGCCTGTTTGGCCACGCTGCAAAAATCAACTTATTTTGAAAATTTTTTTTTTATAAAAGTGCTTTTCTCAAAATTGCTTTTGGTGAAAAGCAGTTTGTGTTTGGCTAATTAGTTTGAAAAACACTTCTAAGCAGCAATTAGTGTTTGGCCAAGCTTTTAAAAACTGTTCTAAGTGTATTTTTCTCAAAAATGCTTCTCAAAAAAGTGTTTTTGGAGAGAAGCTACTTTTTTTCTACTTCTCCTCAAAAGCACTTTTTTTTCCTTCCAAAAGCTTGGCCAAACACTTCAATTTTTGGCCAAAAGTGCTTTTGGTAAAATTAAAAAAAAATATTTTTGGCCAAAAAGAAGTTTGGCCAAATAGGCTATTAGTAAAGTTAACCAATAATTTGTAAAATGGAGTTTACAGCGCACATAAATACTATTTGTTAAAACTTTAGAAGGAATAGTTCCTTTATATGATATGAATGTATTATTTGCTAAAAGTTGTTATACAACTTCCTAAATTATAAATATCCTAGAAATGTTGGGACAAGAGGTGGTTTACAGTACAATAGCCGTTGCTAAATAAGTTGAAACAAATGTCTTTATTCACTTTATTTATGTTCGATTAAAGGCAATTTGAACTTCTGAATAAAACCTAAATATACCTATTTATTCCATTTCCCTTTCAGTTCCTTGTTTACCTCTTTGGGACCCAAAAATCTTATGGAAATATATTCCAGACAGCACAAAGGAAGAAAAATTAAAGTTAAAAAGTACAGAAAAATATAATGTGCAGAAAGATTCTGATAATATTTTTTTTTTGCCTCTGCAAATGTTGAGTTGGCATTTGTCTAAACATGCCTTAATCATGAAAGATCCAAGATGGAAAAAGAAAGAAAAGAAAAAGTAATTACTTTAATTATATCACTAACCATTTCTTTATTATGATATGGGGGTTGTAATTATAATTATCATTAATCTTATTAATAAAGACACTTAGCTTCTACTCAACTAAATTCAAATTGCAGATGTATCTTTTTTCTTTTCAAGAAAAAAGAAGAAAAGGTTTGTGTTCCCCTCTCTACTTTGACTTTTTCTCCCCATTAATAATTTTTTAAATAATTCACAAGCTCTAACACATATAGCGTAGTATTAACTTATTTTCATTACCAATTGAGCTACACATAATATTATTACAATAATAACAATTCTTCATTTGAATTGACACTCAACTTTTAAATAAGCTACGTTGTATAAACATGTGAATTAAAATATAAGGATGATTGAAAAACTATTGCAAATGAATATCTTTTAGTCGAGATCAAACATAATGCAATATATTTGTAATCTTCCTATTATACTAAAATGATAAAAAAAACTATCCTTGTTAAGTAGGGATAAGTTTTGCGTACGCACTATTAAAAATATATCACATCAATTAGGGAAAAAAGACAATGAAATCATGTAATTGTAACCTCAAATAATTAATGTAATTGTAACCAACAAGTGATAAGTAATCCACCATAATTATTAACCAAAAGTCTTGGGTTCGAGCCCTAATATTAATTGTAATTGTAATCACAAATAATTAAATACAAAACATGGAGTAAGAATACCATAAAAAGTAATTTAAAAAGAAAAGAAAAAAAAAGGGGGAAAAAGAGAAGAGAAGGAGCTAAATTTGAAGCCGGAAAAAAGGGCAGAAAAGATTCTTTAGATTTAACACTTGAATGTCAAGTTTCATGACAACACTACTCTATTCAGTATTCAGTATTCACTGTCTTCAGTAGCAGCACTCTTCATACTCTTTTTCTCTCTCATCTCTCTCTCTCTTTCAGATCTCATGTTAGTGCTCTTTCTTCTCCCTACTTGTAGCTTTTTCATTTTGGAAGCTCAATTCAGTCACAGCTTTTTTGGTCCTTTAGGTGGTTATCATTTCTGCTCCACCTATTATGCTGTGGTTTAATGATTCGTACTTGAATATATTTTTTTGGTGTCGTTTTTGCTTTTACTTTTCTTTATTTCTACTGTGTTTTTGTGGTTGAGCTTTTGTAGTTATGTGACTGAAGAGTTTTTAATGTTTGCCAAGTAAATACAGGTAAGTGTTGGTTTGAGCTGAAAAGTTTTGTGTTTTTTTTCAATTTAAATATTTATAGCATTTCTATAGAAAAAGAGGTTCTATAAATGTTCAGGCTTAAAAAGATTTATATAGGTTCTCTAGCTCTTCTGATCCCTATACCCAGTTACTATTCTGTTTTTTTTTTTTGTTGAAAATATAGTTGAAAGATTTAACAAATGGAAGCAAAGGATTAAAGCTTAGCTGATATTCTTAGGGGTCGTTTGGTACGCAGTCTAAATTATCCCATGATTATAGTCCTGAGATTATAATCCCTAGACTAATTTATCCCACAAACTAATACCAAGTTTGATGGGATATCCAGGGTTAAGTCTGAGACTAAATTTGTATTATGTTTGGTTGATGGGATAAATTTATACTGTTGGCGAAACATAGTATCAATTTAATACCACACTTTATCCCACCAGGATAAATTTATACCTCCACATTTTATCCCACCTTATCCCGCGTACCAAACGAACCCTAATTTGTATGCACTGACACTGTTAAAAGATATCTATGTAATCAAATCACTTATTAAATAATTGAAGGTGACTCTCTTGATAAATGTTAATTGTTAATTTGGTAAAGATGGTTTTACTATCACATGTTAAAATTCGCTGTACTGTGGAAAAAAACATTGACACTGTCAGATTATACAGCTTAGAAATTCTATTCTTAAACTTATACTAGGTCTCGTGTTTGCCGGAAGTCCTTTTTTAATGGCATTAGGGACTTGTATGTTAGTATTTGATTAAGTGTGATATGCAGAGAACCTCTAGTTTTAAAGAACACCTAAATTTACCTTTTAAAAATAAGTTAACGTATCTGTCCAAGCCCTAGTACTTGTAGTGGTGGGAGGTAGAAGATACCCTATGTAATTATTCGAGGTGCGCGCAAGCTGGCTTGGACACCACGATTATAAAAAATAAAAAAAAATAAAAAATTTAAAGTAGTGAAATGAAATTGGTCCAAATTGAGCGGAATGAATATATAAGATTCATGTAGTTGCGCCAACTAGTTTTGGGATGGATGTGATGGTGATTGAATGATTGATATAAATTTGAAATAGCTCTTGTTTTTGCAACCGGCTATGGATTCTGTTTGATGCAAAAGAATCTGTATGAAATCCTTTTGATGCTCAAAGTTGCTTGAAGGTGGTTACTTCTACTGTTGTTGTAACTTCTTCATTTTTTAAAATTTTTACGGTGATTTGTAGCAGGTTATCTATATTAGTTACTTGCTGCTCTGTCAAGGGGCTCAAAGAATACTTGCGAAAAATACTTGCAGTGTTTCACCTTCTGTCTGAATTTGCAGTTCGGAGTGCCATTTTTCCAATAGTTGAGCAGAATTAGAGAATTGAAAAGAAATGGAAGAAATACAGTCTCAATCGGATCATTACAGGTCTTCATCTTCTTCAGCAAGTAGTCCAGCTAGTAGGGTGCCATCAAGTAATTTCTTCTACTTGAGGAAACCTGGTTCACTTAGACAACCAATTTCATTTGAAGATTCACCTGATTGGGAAGACACGGATATTGAGGTCAAAGTGGACGAAGGAGGCGACTCCATCAATGCTGCAACTACACCAGCCTCACCTTCCCTGTCAAAGATTAATAGTGGTTCGTTGCCGTCTCCACCTTTACCAGAGGGGGCAGTTATTACAAGAAAAGTTGCTGGGGCATCGATTGCCTGGAAAGACTTGACTGTTTCTATAAAAGGAAAAAGAAGATACTCTGATAAGGTGGTCAAGAGTTCGAATGGTTATGCATTGCCCGGAACAATGACTGTAATTATGGGACCTGCCAAGTCAGGGAAATCAACGCTCTTGAGAGCCCTTGCAGGTTTGTGTTATATAGGCAAACATCTATTTACTTTGACTGCCTATATCAATCCGTATGAATTGTTCATAACCAATTTTGGTTTCTCTTCCTTAGGAAGGTTGCCTGATTCAGCCAGAATGTATGGTGAGGTTTTTGTAAATGGGACAAAAATGCGCATGCCTTATGGTTCCTATGTAAGTATGCTTATGTCACATGTAGTTGAGTTGCTGTTCACAGTAGGCAAAAGCCTGTCCATGGTTATTGTTTAATATCCTTTGTGGAACCTACTATTACATTATAATTTGTGTGGTTTACTTTTCTTGCTGTGTAAAAGTTCAAAGTGTCTGTACATGATTAGGGTGTGCGCTCATTGACTACAACCTATACCCTCAACCAAAGTTGGACTCTAACAAGAACTAGAATAGGATTCTCATGCGACAACCCTGATGGCCTGCAATAGTAGCATTTGACTGAATGTTGGAAGAACACCCTCCATCCCATCATTGTAGATACTGTTTTAATAGTGAGAAGAGGACTTTTTTTTCCTTGTTGAATTAGTAGTTGCCCGAATGAATTGAGTGTGTGAAGCCACATTTGTTCCTAATCCTCAGATGGAAATTCTCTTATCACAACCACCAGTCCTTGCTCAGGGTGTATAAAATCTGCATTATACCCATGTTCGAGAAAACCTACTAGAATCTTCTCATATGCTCTCCATACACAATCCAAATAAGTCATTACTATAATGGTGAGTAGCTTAATGAAAATGTAATGCAGTATTATTATGGAACGATACGATAGCATTATTTTATCAGCTTTGCCTTTTGATAAGGAACTTCTTTCGTCTGCAGGGATTTGTTGACAGAGAAACTACTCTTATTGGAACGTTGACAGTGCGTGAATTCCTCTATTACTCAGCGTTGCTTCAGCTTCCTGGTTTCCTTTGTCAGAAAAGGAGCGCGGTGGAGGATGCTATTGATTCTATGTCACTGGGAGATTACGCTAATAAACTTATAGGTGGCCACTGCTACATGAAAGGTCTTCGAAGGGGTGAGAGAAGGCGTGTCAGCATTGCAAGGGAACTTGTTATGAGACCACACATATTATTTATAGACGAACCCCTTTATCGACTTGACAGGTTTATTATTAGACCAACTTTATACTAACCTATCCACTGTTGGTAACTGCACTAAGTAATCTTCTCCATGTCTAGATCTGAATTAAAGTAGCAAAGAGAGCTGTCAGATTGTGTAGTGTGCTATACCTTTTTGGTAGCCACAAAATACAATCTTTAACGTATTCTATCTTCTCTATGTTATAGTTTAGGCATTTTACAGCTGTCTTCTCTAATATGTCATGGATTAAATGGGCAAAGATTGGCTGGTCTTCTATGTCACATATGCTGTGGCAGATAAAAAGATTGAGTCTCCTATTGAAGTATCTGAGTAGAGTTGGTCTGATGGAAAATATCAAATCGAGCTTCCAATTCCAAATTTTAATGAATTTGACTTATCTGAAGCTTGTTAACAGTTGGAAACATTTCAGATGGATAGTCTGTGGCACAAAAAAGTAGGGCACAATGTATTTTAAACTCATACTATAAGAGGCGTTTTGTTCATCTACTTTAGATAGCATGTAGGAAAACAAAGTATCAAATATGTGGCTGTTTGGTATTTTCCAAGTCTGTTCCCAGTAGGAAAGTTTGAACTTCCTATGGCCTGTAAATCTGCTACCTAGGCCAAGGAGCTCTCATTGACAACCTGTCTTTGCAGTTTTAGGACCTTTTATTATATTTCTTGTTGCCATTTTTGTCTTCTGAGATTATTGGACTAGAACTTAAACCAACATAAAAAATCTAAGAATTAAGAAACTAATCAGTGATAAAAGTTTTTTTTATATATTTTTACTCGATCATTCTTTAGCTGTTATAACTCTAGCCTAAAAAGGTAAGCAGGTCACAATAGACTGCCTCAAATATAGACTGCCTCAAATATATCTGTTAGTGTGACTTGTAAGCTTTTCTTTTCTTTTAAAATCCCCCCCTAAATAGAACAATTTCACACGTACTACTTAATGGCATGACAACCCTAACAGATCTGATCATTGACAGAAGATACAGGAGTGACCTACCTAAGAGAGAATGCAAGATGACTTCGCCCTATCACTTTAAGGACCGCATGAAAAAAATATCCCATAGCTTTGGAGTACTTTAGGATTTTGAGGTACTGCTTGCTAGGGCAAGCTATGTTTGCAGGAGAAGTGGATCGAAATGCTATGCATGATATAATAGGGTTTTGTTTGTGCATTGATCAGGTGCTTTTGAAGTGTTATGAATAGAAGTGCAAGTTATTTGAATTCTAAGAATCTTCTGACAGTAAATGCTTGAAAAGATCAATAGTAAAAAGTTTGTAAACATTTTAGCTATAATGATGCTAATTCCAAAAGACTACAAGATGGGTTTGTTGTTGTTGTTATTACAAGATGGAATCTAGGACTGCTAGATTTCTACATGGAGGCCAATAGTTTCACAATCATCCATTTAAAAAAAATATGCAACTCGTTGCTTTTGTTCAATGTTTCGTGAAATTCTTTTTCTCATACATAGAAGCATCGATTTAGGAGTTGATGGAGATAAGGTTGATGGTGACTGCATTTCTTTTTTCCATCTGACAGGGTCAAAATTGATAACTTTCTGGAATAGTGGAAATAATTATGGGGGTCTTCAATCAAATGAATGTCCTATTATGCTTCTCTCTAAAGTTTCTCTTCCTTCCTATCAATTATCCCAGTATAATCTTGTGATTCATTATGGTTTGAGACTTGGTGTTTTAGGCCCTTCGCTGTATTATATATGTTTTTAATGCATCCTCTTAGTTACTGAAGTGCAATCAATTGTCATGTTCAGTGTTTCTGCACTTCTAATGATGGTTACACTGAAGAAGCTCGCAAGTACTGGCTGCACTCTGATATTCACCATGTACCAAAGCAGTACTGAAGTTTTTGGCCTTTTTGACCGCATTTGCCTCCTCTCAAATGGAAATACGCTGTTTTTTGGGGAAACATTGGCTTGCTTGCAGGTAATATATCTGAGTACGCTTCCACACACTATATCCTTCTTGATTCTTGTACAGCTTCTCTTATTAGCGATCAGGAGTGCATCAAATAGAAGAATAATATACTAATTGATATACATTGGTGCTGTGATGGGCTTTGGTTTGTCTTTTCTTATATGTAATCCTCCCAGACAGTTGAGGGGTGTGGCTTATTGAAAACAAAGAAGCCAAATGCTTAATTCAGATGACACGTTTTACTATAGGATAGAAGTGGCCATGTAGTTGAAGCATAAATGCTTTATGGATTACCATTCATTCACGGGTGCTAATTATTTGAAGTACATAGGTACTCATAGCTAGGGTGGTTACATTCTTGTTGCCTGTTTCTCTTACAATTGAGCTGTGGATACAATGTTGTTTCTGCTGAACTTATTTTGTAACACTGAGCATCTGGATTTTAGTAGTCCAAAAGTGGGTCGCATACAAGCATCTGCCAGTTAAAACTTCCTATGTCTCATTATACAGTTGCGTTATCAATCGGAGGAAATAGTATGTTTGAAATATTGGGGCCAAACTTTCCCAAGGGCTTATATTTCAGAATCATAGGGTTTCGGGGGAAAGAAGCAAATGAGTTTATTTTTTATTGGGTGTGGGAGGGGGTGGGGAACCTGTTTTTTTTTTTTAGTCCACATTATTTTCTTGGTACGGATAAATATCAGAGACTGACATATTATTTATTGATGAAGCACTTTTCAAATGCTGGTTTTCCTTGCCCAATCATGCAAAGTCCTTCGGATCATTTCTTGCGTGCCATAAACACAGAGTTCGACAGGATTATTGCGATGTGCAAAAGTTGGCAGGTAATTGCAGAACACTATTTGAACTTTTCTACTTTGTTGCTTTAGCAACTCAAACTCAATCATACTGATTGTTGTTGGTTTGTTAACTATAACATCAAATAGAAGAGTTTTACCAGTTGTAAGGTTCTACTTTTGTGGAGTTTACTGCCATCATTCTTCAAGACTCACTCATGCTACTGTTTCTGTTGTTTTAGAGTCAATTCTTCAAAAAAAGGAATAGGTGATCATTTCAGGCAAGCTACCATAAGAGTGTCCAACCAGCCCTCAAGAAAAAGAAGTTTTAGTCTTCCTTTAAGTTTGTTGCTCTTGTTGTCTGGACAGGATGACCATGGAGACTTGTCAGCGGTGAACATGGATACTGCTGTTGCTATACGTACCCTTGAAGCAACCTATAGATCATCGGCAGATGCCGCTGCTCTCGAGACAATGATAGTGAAGCTCACTGAGAAGGTAGGATTTTACAGATCTGATATCTGTCACTATGAACTTCGCTCAAAATTTAAATACTCCTACCTATGAAGTATAAATACATATCTGGAAAGCTAACATATTTAACTCATTCAGTTGACAATGAAATTATGCACATTATCCTTTTGTTTCATATATTTCCTTATTAGTCCACCAAAAAGTATGGCACCTTTCTATATCTCGAAACAATTTAAGTGTACATTTTTTGTAGATGACATTGTATTGATTGATGAGACGTGAGGCGGCGTTAATGCGAGATTAGAGATGTGGAGGCAGACCCTGGAGTCTAAAGGTTTCAAATTGAGTAGGGACTAGGTCGGAATATCGAGAAAGTTTTAAGTACCTTGGGTTTATTATACAGGGAGATGGGAGATTGACGAAGATGTCACGCATCGTGTTGGGGCGGAATGGATGAAATGGAGACTTGCTTCCGGTGTCTTGCGTGATAAGAAGGTCCCAAGAAAACTCAAAGGTAACTTCTACAGAGCGGTAGTCAGACCGACTATGTTGTATGGGGTGAATGTTGGCCAATCAAGAGCTCCCATGTCCAGAAGATGAAAGTAGCAGAGATGAGTATGTTGAGATGGATGTGCGGGCATACAAGGTTAGATAGGATTTGGAATGAAGTTATTCGAGACAAGGTGGGTGTGACCCCATTTGAGGACAAGATGTGGGAAGCAAGACTTAGATGATTTGGACATGCGAGGAGGCGGAGCACAGACGCTCCGTTCAGGAGGTGTAAGAGGTTGACCTTGGAAGGCCTAAGGAGAGGTAGAGGTAGGCCGAAGAAGAATTGGGGTGAGGTGATTAGACAAGACATGGCGCAACTTCAACTGAGCTAGGACATGATCCTTGGTACGAAAGTGTGGAGGTCGGAAATTAGAGTAATAGGGTAGTTAATTTAGTGTTCTCTCTGTCATACAGGTAGTATTAGCTTGTACTTTAGTATTCTGTTGGCATTAGATTTCTACGACCACCAATCATTTCTTTCATTGCGGTGTCCTGATTATTTGGTTGTTATTTATGCTTCTTTTACATGGCTTCTCTCTGTTGTGATTCTTGATTTTCTCTTCTATAATGTGGTGCTTATGCTTCTTTGAGCCGAGGGTCTATTGGAAATAGCCTTTCTATCTCCACAAGGTAAGGATAAGGCTACGTACACACTACCCTCCCCAAACCCCCCCACTATGTGGGATTATACTGATTTGTTATTATTGTTGTTGTTGTAATTTAAGTGTAAATTTTCCATCTTACCCATAATGGCATACTTCTTTTTTTTGATTGTTCATAATGGCATGCTTTTATAGCCACACAAATGTCATGGTAGGTTTAGCTCTTGAACTTCAATATGCTCTCTGATTTCTTGCTATTGTTGCACAGGAAGGTCCATCTCTCAAAAGCAAGGGCATGGTAGGCAACATAATGCGAGTTGCTGTGTTGACTTGGAGATCCTTATTGATTATGTCAAGGGAGTGGAAATATTATTGGCTTAGGTTGATTCTCTATATGCTTCTCGCACTTTGCATTGGCACTGTATTTTCTGGATTGGGGCATTCCTTATCATCTGTTGTGGTAAGCTAATAATATTCAAAACATTAGATATGTCCTTTTCTCCTTTTTTTTTTTCCTGCTTCAGTGGTGCGTTATATGATATATACTTCCGAGAAGCTTGGCTACCTAAAATATTATCTTTGTTTGCCAATGCAACTTCCATTTCTATGTCTTATTGAAACATATAATCTTATGTAGTCCAAAAAATGCATGTATTTCTCCAAAACCACGTTTACTTGTTCATTTGTGGACTGAGCTTCTCCATTATGCTGTTAGATGTTCTGCTCATGATAACTTTTTGCTATTCATTTTTCTTATTTTTCTAATATAAACTTTGAACTCTTTATTGCCATGCAGACAAGAGTAGCTGCAATTTTTGTATTTGTTTCATTCACCTCTCTATTGAGCATTGCCAGTGTACCTGCACAAATGAAAGAAATCAAGGTGATTCAACTAACCTTTCCGTGTTTCTTTTGGATAGCACACCAGGGTACATATAACTTATTGCACATATACTGATTTCTTGTTGGAAATGAATACGAGAAATGCATGTCTCCGAACATAAGGGGCTGCGTGATAGAGGAGCTGTAGACTGTAATTATCCTCTTGTGGTCCTTAGTAGGCCATTGCCATTTTCGTCAAGACAAATAATTTTTATTCAGTTCCTTCTTCAATTCCCTGGAATATCAAGTCCAATATTACAGCCCCAACACTATAGTTTTCTTTTATTTCTGTGTTTCAATTTCTGTATCCGAAATGCTAGAGGTTATTTTCCACTATTTCTATCATCTTTATGCAAACTAAATGATCGCTTAAAGTTGTGAAGTTATGGCTCCAGTGATATACTTGTATAAGATTTTAGGGGAATAATATCAAGAAATATTTGCTTGAAGGTGTTCGACTAAAAATTGCAGAACTAGGATTCTCCGCCCAGGTGAAGTATCTCCATATATTCATACAACAATATAACCTTTCCCGGCATGTTGCTTTAAGTCAATTTCCTGGCTAAAATTCATCAGGCCAAACAAGAATGCTTTTGAACTTGCATCCCTAAAACCAGCTAGAATAGTATGGTAGCGGTGTCAAAATTTAAAGAGTACAAATGAATAGATCACTTTAACCAGATCATATTTTAGAAAAATACAATTCAAATACAGTACTCAATTCTCCGCGACGAGCTTTCATTCTTTGAAATGCATCCATAAGACCATAACAGACTCAGTAAAAATATTGCTAAATTTTTTTCTGTATAAGACACCAAACATTCAGTCAATAGCCCATCATCCGTTCGATTCCATAAGTCTGCTTTGATCAATTTCGTGGCCTCTCAGTTTGTTCAGTTACTCCTTTACAGGTAAGAAGTTGGTAGATTAGAATCGTTTATTCTTGGCAGTGACATGCACATAATGGTTGGTGGCTTGGTTGGTTTAGTTAATACATTTTCGGTAAACAGTCCAAGGTTCAAGGCCTGCTGCCTGCTGGTTCCTATATTTTTCCAGAAGAATGCTAAAAAATTAAGAAAAGAAAACTGTTAATCTAGCGGGGATTCAAACGCTTGACCCACAGGTAGAAATTGGAACATTTCACCAGCGTGCCAACATAGCTCTTATGTTAAGTGGTGGCGTTTAGTTATATTTAGAAATATTTTCTTTTGCAGATTATTTACATGTATATAAATGAATAAATTTTCTGGCCAAATGGTGTCGGATGACACCACTTGGCTCAACGTGCCTTCGCCCCTGAATACTATACCTTCATTTCCATGTAGTACATTCATGGAAACATTGCTTTCATGTGAGTGTATCACACACATGCATTGTGTGGATTAATAATCTCATCATGTACTAATGAGACTGAGCTCAATTGGTAAAGCCGAAGGCCTTGTGGCATTAAGGTCTTAACTATTCTCCCTGGAAGCAGGATAATTAGTACAGTGCATATCGAACCTGTCCTTCAATTGAACTAATCACTTTTTACTTGTTTTGTATAAGTTTGGTTTTGTGGTTTAAAATGATGTAGGGCAGTTTGTACTTTGGTCATCCAGCTCAAAAGAAAGGAAACAGGCAAAAAGCTAATCGGTTGTTTCCATTATATGCAGATGTATGCCTGCGAAGAATCAAACCTGCATTCTGGGGCATCTCTTTTCCTACTTGGGCAACTTTTTGCCAGCATTCCTTTCTTGTTTCTCATCTCCATTTCGTCAAGTCTCGTCTTCTATTTTCTTGTTGGGCTGCGGGATGAGTTCAGCTTGCTGATGTATTTCGTGCTGAATTTCTTCACATGTCTATTGGTAAATGAAGGATTGGTACTGGCTGTTACTTCCATTTGGCAAGATATCTTCTGGAGCATCATAACTTTGGTGTCCATACATGTGAGTTCCATCTTAAAACTTAATATATTGAAGATATTATTTACCTGGAATGAAGTTTACATATTTCAGTGATGGAGGCTGTATGAGTTTCTACTATATTTTAAGGTTCTATGTCCTGACAAGGGAATCGGGGGAGTTGGATCTCTCTGAAGTTGTTGCTTTTACGTTTACTGATGTATAGGGTTCCTATACTTGAGATCTTTCCCGTTCTAGGATGTATTTGATTTCACATCTGGCTTCTTTCAAATGTATCTGTGTTCTGTCTTTCAGGTGATAATGATTCTTTCCGCTGGCTTTTTAAGAATTAGAAGTGCTTTGCCTGGACCAGTTTGGATGTACCCCGTTTCGTATTTAGCTTTTCATACTTACTCTATCCAGGTAAGTTTGATATCGGGTGAATAGTTGGCTTTAAATTCTTTCAAATGCATGTACTTGATCATCAGTTGGTCATCTCTTTTGTATATCTAAGATCTGTATCTTTGTTTCAGGGACTCTTGGAGAACGAGTACATTGAAACCTCTTTCGCAGTTGGTCAGGTGAGGACCATATCTGGAAATCAGGCTTTGCAAAATGTATATGACATATCTACTAACAGCAACTCTAAGTGGAAAAATCTGTTAGTATTGTTTCTTATGGCCGTCGCATACAGAGTTCTTGTTTTTGTTTTGCTCAAGTTTTGTGTTAGGAAAAACATCTTTGTCCGCAAACTGTTTCTATGTAACCAAAACACAAGGAATCCAAGATAAATACTACACTGCTCTCAACTATTGGCTTCAGTTTGTTTTTTCATAGCTTATACAATGTTGAAGTAACTATTGTTCACCATATCCCTTGGTTCTCCTGTGCATTCAACCAGTCAGTAATGCCTTGTTGTTATTTTTGAGCTCATGCCAGAATTTAGAATTATTATGCATTTGCTTATAGTGATGAGGAACAGTCAGAATAATTTGTCTTCATTTCCCCCAAGAATTTTCCTACCTAGTTCTGCCCCAAGAACACAAAAATCAGACTTAGTTGAGAGTCACAACCTGTTAGGCTGTAGCCTGCTACTTTGGGAAAACACAATTTGTTAACTGATTAACCGTTCACTCCTAAACAGTTCGCGCATAATTTGATGATTTTTGAACGATCACAAGGTTGGATTTTTTTGTTACTTAACTCATGGGGCTCTAACAAGTAACAAGCTAGGCTTGTAGTTAGACCAGGTTTGTTGTAATCCAGCTACATGAACACATTCTCTCCTAGCTTCAGGATAGTACTCAACTGCAACTTCCAAGGGTAGTTTGATTTACCGCATTAAGGCTGTATTGTGGTCTGGGCCCAGCTCGGGACCGGACCGGCATTGTGGGCCAACCGGGTCGGTTCAAATGGGCCGGTCTCTAGTGGGCCGGTCCTTACCAAAAAACCTGCGAGCCTGGGACCGACAGGCGGGCTTGGACCGGTTCAAACGGGCCAAATAGCTATTTTTTAGAACTATATATATATACTCATATATATAAGCAATATATATTACTATATACATATATAGTTTACAAAAAAATTGCTTTAGATAAAAAAAATTCAAAAACAAATAGCTCGGAACGAAAAAACCCGTTTAGGCCCTGCCCATTTAGCACGGGACCATGTGGGCTTAGGACCACAGTGGGCTGGTTTCACTCATTTGGCCCGTTAGGCCTGGGCCCATTTGGCCCGTTTAGGCCCAGGTCCGGACCACACTAGCATGAAATTCCACATAAGTTTTACTTGGTTGGTCGTACAAGAAAAAATAATTGTCGCGTAACTCAATACAGTATGTGGTTGGCCTCATCCTGAACTCCATATTGCTAATACGTGCATCAGTTTTGTAAGAAAATGTGTGTGTTTTCAACATAATAGAACGTCAATGAAGAATATATGTGTTTGTATTTGCATTATACATATAAGGGTAACTAAAGACCCCCAAAAAAATGAAAAAGAAACCCATAGCAATCCCTACGTAAGAATTCTTATACGTATTATGCACACTAACAAACTTCATTATGTTAATAACAGTATCCCTGCATTACTAATACGGGGATCAAACAATCACTTATAGCCTGAGACTAAACAGGTTAGACTTCATAGGAAGACTTCATCCGATACAAAATTTTCTCCGGCGTAACAACGGCAACAGGAGGCAACGATGACGGTGAACGAGGACTGGATACTGATGTTGCTTCAACCTCACCGCCGCTGCCACGGACTACTTGTGCCCACGGTGCTTGTAAACTACGTCGAGACTGTGGACTGCTGACGGTGGCTCCGGATACTTCAACTGTAAATAATAGGTTTTTTTAAGCGCACGTGAGGGTATTATGGTAACAGGAACAGTGGCGTTTTGAGTTAGAATTGCGGCGCTCTCGACGAGATAACATTAGGGTTGTTCTTGAACAAAGACGACGGAGTTTGGGGATGAACAACTTGAATTTTCTGTTAATATATTTCAATGTATCTCGTTGTATTCCACGTATTTCATTGTATTCATTGTCTTTTTTTTCATTGTATTTCAATGCATCTCAGTGTATTCCATAAATTTTATTGTATTCACTGTCTCGTTGTATTCCATGAATGTATTCTTATATTTTTTTAATTAATAATTTATGTATTTAGATGTATATATGTATTCAAATTGCTCTATTTTTGTTGTATTTATCGGCTGGGAAAAATATTTAGCATATTTTCTCTGAAGATTGCTATGTTTTTGGAGTGTTTTTCGGTTAAGAATACTTTTTTTAACTGGAAATACAAATTTTGTGTGTTAATAATGAGTTTGTTGAGTTATATTAGGAGTCTATTATGTTAATTGATTCACTTTTCGCTTAAAAATAGCTGAATAGACCATGAATTGTGCTATTTACGTTACTGTATTCACAAATACAAATCGTGAATACAGTCTTCTAGTTACTCCATGATTCTTCAGGCACACTTTATATGATACTTAAGGCCAATAGCCTCAAATCAAACCCCAGAAAAGATGCATTAAACATTGGACTGTGCTAAAGATGGTGTTCGTATAACCTATGTCGAATGTATACCTCTTTCGGACCTCTATTTTTTCTTTGGGTCCTAATCTCACATATTTAATTTGCTCTTAATCTGCTTTTCTCCAATATCTTCCATTGCTAAACGTGTTGTAAACGTAAAAATACGGTCTAGCCAGTTTTCGGACTGGTCATTCAAAAATAGCCAGCGTTTATCAAGTCAATGAAAAATATCCACTATTTTGCTACAACAGAGACCGGTCTAGCATAATATACTAGAATTCGGTGCACCTGTGTATGAACTTTCAGCATATTATGCAGAAACTCCAACATACGGAAATAGCCAGCGTTTACCAAGTCAATGAAAAATAATCAGCGTTTACCAAGTCAATGAAAAATAACCACTATTTTGCTACAATAGAGACAAGTCAATGAAAAATATACACTATTTTGCTACAACAGAGACCGATCCAGCATAATATACTGGAGTTCGGTGCACTTGTGTGTGAACTCCCACTATATTATACCGGACAGGTATACTTTGCTCGAACTTCAGTATATTATGTTGGAGTTCTAGTGTAGTTATGCTAGAACTCCATCATATTATGCTGGAGTTTCAGCATACTTATCCTGAAACTTCAGTATAATATACTAGAGTTCAAGTATTTTTATGCTGAAACTCCAATATTATATACTGGCGTATTTTTCGGATTTTTAACAGTGTTTTCGCTCAAATTTATCTTTACATGAAAAATAGCTAAATTTTAATTATTTTTAAAACTGGACTATGTTTGAACGACCACATGTAAATCTAACTATATTTAAATTTCTTTCGTTGTAAACAGAAATATATATGGCTCTTAGGTAAAATGAAAGAGCAGTAAAGCACTGGTGACTTCAATGCTAAAGTTTATTGGTCGAATATGGGAAATCCTATACAATCAAAGCATTTACATATTCATGAACATTTTACTCTTGGGCCGAAAAGAATTTATTCAACCAAATATAGCAATATATTCATTAACATTTCAAATCAACATAGAATCCATGCAGGTATTTCCTATTCTCGATTGCAAACAAGGATATTTGAGCCACTGCTAACTGATACTGCAGATGCATATCCATAGATTTAATTGCCTGACCTTGACAGAAGAAGACATCAAATATTCGAGGAATTTATCTAAATTTGATTTCTCGGAATCCAACAAGAAAAAAAATTTCTATCTTGACAGAAGACATCAAATATTCGAGGAATTTATCTAAATTTGATTTCTCGGAATCCAACAAGAAAAAATTTTCTATAAGCAATGAAGATATCCGGAACATATATTCCGAGAAGAGAAGGAAAACGACAGAGACAAATTAGCAAAACAAAAAGAGAGATACAAGGGATGAATCTCACGGCCTGAGATGATAGAGAATTAGACCCTACACAATGAAGGAATTAAAATTTGATTGAGAGCACCAACACCTGGGGGGCTTGAGTTCCAATCTATTATATTATAACTGAGCTCCCCTCCCACTGATTCCATTTCTTCTAGCACAGGTTGAAATTACAAGAACACTCTCTAAAGAAGGTAACGAGTACTTTAAACCAAGATCAAAGAGGAAGCAAGTACCTGTAAAGCTATAGATATAAAACTACCAGACAACAGAAATAAGAAAACATATTCAACACAAAAATAAATAAGTTTGAATTAAGTATCTTAAGCAACATAACAAACAAAACTTCCGAGCCACATTGGAAAACCAAGGCACCTCAAAAGAAAATGCAGATAGACTCAACAAAGTTTTTCTCGCCACCGCCTGTCAAGCACCCAACTCTGGGAGCGGATACCAGTCATACAAGGCAGAAAACTAGAACCTAAGAACCACATTAAAGACCGAACAAAAACATCACAAGCAGAGAAAACAATGTCTCCATAACACACTTTATTGTAGTAAATATAGCGAGTACCACCAGAATTGAACTGCAACATTCATTTCTTCTTCTGAGCAGCCTTGGTAACCTTGGCACCAGTTGGATCCTTCTTGTCAACGTTCTTGATAACACCAACAGCAACAGTTTGACGCATGTCCCTCACAGCAAAACGTCCCAATGGTGGGTACTCAGAGAAGGTCTCAACAACCATGGGCTTGGTGGGAAGCATCTTAACCATACCAGCATCACCATTCTTCAAGAACTTGGGCTCCTTCTCAATCTCCTTACCAGAACGCCTGTCGATCTTGGTCAAAATTTCTGCAAACTTCACAGCAATGTGGGAGGTGTGGCAGTCAAGCACTGGAGCATATCCATTTCCAATCTGTCCTGGATGGTTCATGATGATGACTTGGGAGGTAAAGCTGGCAGCACCCTTAGCTGGGTCATCCTTGGAGTTGGAAGCAACAAACCCACGCTTGAGATCCTTAACAGCAACGTTCTTGACATTGAATCCAACATTGTCACCAGGAAGTGCCTCCTGAAGAGCTTCGTGGTGCATCTCAACAGATTTAACTTCAGTGGTCAGACCAGTGGGACCAAAAGTCACAACCATACCAGGCTTGAGGACACCAGTTTCCACACGACCAACAGGGACAGTACCAATACCACCAATCTTGTAGACATCCTGAAGTGGGAGTCTGAGGGGCTTGTCTGAGGGCCTCTTGGGCTCATTAATCTGGTCAAGAGCCTCAAGAAGAGTTGGGCCCTTGTACCAGTCAAGGTTGGTTGATCTTTCGATCATGTTATCACCCTCGAAACCAGAGATGGGGACAAAGGGGATTTTGTCAGGGTTGTATCCTACCTTCTTGAGGTAGGAAGAAACCTCCTTCACAATTTCATCGTATCTAGCCTTGGAGTACTTGGGGGTTGTAGCATCCATCTGCACAAGGAATAAAGCAGGTTAGCAAACACAGATCAATCTTCAATTACAAAGCCACTAAAAATACGAGCAAACCTTGTTACAGCAGCAAATCATTTGCTTGACACCAAGGGTGAAAGCAAGCAATGCATGTTCACGGGTCTGTCCATCCTTAGAGATACCAGCTTCAAAACCACCAGTGGTGGAGTCAATAATCAGGACAGCACAGTCAGCTTGGGAGGTACCAGTAATCATATTCTTGATGAAGTCCCTGTGTCCAGGAGCATCAATCACAGTGCAGTAGTATTTGGTGGTCTCAAACTTCCACAAGGCAATATCAATGGTGATACCACGCTCACGCTCAGCTTTGAGTTTGTCAAGCACCCAGGCATACTTGAATGACCTCTTGTTCATCTCAGCAGCTTCTTTCTCAAACCTCTCAATGACACGCTTGTCAATACCACCAAGCTTGTAGATCAAGTGACCAGTGGTAGTCGACTTACCAGAGTCGACATGGCCAATGACCACGATGTTGATGTGAAATTTCTCTTTACCCATGTTTATTGAAAAGAAACTGCAATAATAAACAGTCTCCAAGTCAATACACACACAAAAAAACAGATATAACATGTCCAAAGCAGCTAAAAAATAATATGTTCTGTATCAACAACAATCTAACAATTCACACAGAAAAAAAGGCAAACATACACTTCAGGAACAAGAACCAACAATATAGGATGTTGGGTTAAAAATTAATTAGCAAAAAGAATTCTCTTTTTTTTAATAAGAACTAGAGAATATAGTAGTATAAAACACATTGGAAGAATGATCTAGTTAGTTCTTTGGCTATGAATCTAACACAATTTACAATATTTTCAATTATAAAAACTACTGACATCAGTTTTATGTGGTCATTGAAGTAAAAATATGATTACTGGTACCCATACCCAGTGTGGGCACCATTCCATATTAATTTATGGTTTTAAGTACTAATTTAAGGTAAACATGTGTATTTATTGACCACAGATTACTGAAAAAGAGTGTAGGCGAAGACACGCCATATGTCATTGGATGGGTAAACACCAGGTGTGAGTAACTTTCAATCCATGAATCATAAACAGATCATATATGCACAGCAAAGCATGACAATTCTAGACAGATATTACTAATAATTATCAAAATCAAGCAGGTTTCAAAGTCCATGAAGCCATTTCAATTATCGAGTTGATTTATGGAGAAATAATGAACCACAATAGCATACTAAAAATCAAAACTTACTAGCTAATCAGTGAATTAGAGAATCTGATAATGCTCAACACATCAAATTCATAGAACGTATAACCTAGATGTAATCAGTATACCGCACAAATCATACAACATGCATGTTTTTAATTAAAAATAACAATCATATAAAACATACATATGGAGATATCATCAAACAGATATGAATGAATCAGATCAATCAAAGCTAACAACAAGTCCATGGAAACTGAAGAGAAACGAAAGAGGATTAGATCTAACCTTAAAAGCAAATATAGATCTGTTGCCGCACAGCAGAAGGAGAAGCGAAAATGAATGAGGGAATTAGGGTTTCAGGGGGGTTATTGGGGTGTATTTATAGGCGAAGGATGAGTGGAGCTAGGGCTTCTCTTAGTGCCGCACTTTAGTCGGTTTACCTAATTACCCCTCAGATCTTTTTTCTTTCTTATACCTAATGAACAACGGCGGCGTCCTAGTTTTTTGTTTCCACATTTTCTTTTTCTCTTTTCCACATTTTTTTTACACAACATGTTCGATCTAGTTTCCCTCATCTCAACTATTTCAATAATTACTTATTACTGTTGTTATTCACCGCTAGCACATATTAATTTACTACTATTATTTAACCAGATAAGAATAAATCACCAAAAAATAAATATTTGTTAAGACCTTACTATTATCTTTTCATTATACGAATTTCATTGTTCACTAAATCACATTCTTGAATATTATTATTTCATATTTTCTAGACCACTAAAAAAAAACTTATTTACATAATTAGATTACTATGTAAAAATATAATTTATTCGTGTACCACTTCTATAAATTACACATTCTTTTACTAGGTTACTTATTGTTATATATACTCGTATTGTTCCATCTATTCCAATATTATATGATTCATGTTTTTTTTAAGTTTCTTTCGTAAAGAATGACTTTTTTCTAATTATTCTAGAACATGCTTTGTTGGCTCATACACTCTCTTTGCCAGGATATTTTTTTTTTGTGTATATATAAAAAATAATTATGAATATATAATATAATATTGAATTGTGTTTTCGTAACGTTTGAAATGTAACGGCAACACAATGAGAAAGCTGTTTTATTTGCTTTTTATTCGCCGACCGTCCCATACAGCATCAGGTCTCGAACGCAATTGATCAAATTTGCTTGGCCTCCAAGCCAAAACATTGCGTCCTAGCATTACATTCGACGTACACATTTTGCTTTTCATGCCATTATGATGTCGACATCTACAGACAATTTCGTACTACTAATATATTATTGCAAACACTGGTTTTTTTTTTTTGTAAACAAAATAATTTGTTAGTGGGATAATAACAATCAAGAGATTATCAAAATTCAAATTCGTGCTACAATAAGTACAGTCTCTTGCACTATCCCTTAGCTAGGGACAATTTTCATAATCTTGTTATTCGTGTTAATTAGTTTGCGCATATTTTAATTGTTTTGTGGGTTACATGATACTTTCTCTAAGTACAAAGACCGCCCGACTATTTCATGAGGTACGTGTTACCTCTCTCACCAATAAAGTACGAGAAAATTCGGCCCACCGAGACTTTAGACAAATGATACAAAAGTAGAGAGTATTTTTTATCTCTGTTGAAATCAACATAAGACCTGTTACGCGGCGCTTTACTGAGATTCTTTGGAAGGGCGACGTAAGGCTAAGCAACTTATGTCAGTGTAGTTACTATCTGCCAATTGAGGTCCCCTCCATATGCTAGACGAGATTGTCAGTGTCGTAGGGAAAACCAATATCAAGAGAAATTGAGAGAACAGAAATGCGAATTGAGAATGAAAGAAAGCTTGATTGTATTAATGAAAGCTATTACAGAAAAGCAACGCGTGTCGAGGGGAGAGACACCAGTACAGAGAATTGTTTGCTCGCTAGAAAGTTTGATTGCTTGATCCCCCCTGATAATGCTTAAAAAAAATAAACCAAAGTTACAAGACTAGACTTGACTAAGCTAGAGAAACATAATGTAAGTACATGAACTAAAACTGCTCTATATTTACAATGAAAAGGACTTAGTTTTCTACAAGGCAGAAACATGTCTGTTGTCAGCAACATAGTCTTTGGCATCACAATCTGTGCGCGCGGTGTTGTCTGCGCACGCGGCATTGTTGGCATCTG
Organism: Nicotiana glauca; assembly: GCA_026770625.1. Lineage (NCBI taxonomy): Eukaryota > Viridiplantae > Streptophyta > Magnoliopsida > Solanales > Solanaceae > Nicotiana > Nicotiana glauca. The sequence continues at coordinate 58,375 of MU683008.1, read as the reverse complement.
CCTGCGGCTGGGCGCTGGCGAGGGATATCGGTGAGGCGACGAGGCACATGCGCGCTTGTCACTTGGCACAACCAAGACCACGGGGTCGTCCGTGGCGCTAGACATTGGGAGGCTTGCTAGGACGCCATGGGACGCGCCCAAGGGGTTATGGAGCATGGCTGGAAAGCCGTCCATGACATTCTCTCCCATCTAAGTTGGCGACGTCGTCTTCGGCGCCTTACTTGCAAGATAATCATCAATTAGGCTCTTGTAGGATTTGCGGTTTGTTCCCCTCTCCCAAGTATTCTCCTCTTCATCACAGCTCTGCCATCTCACCAAGAACTTTTGGTGGTCTTTCCTTGAGGCATGAATCACTCTATCATCAAGGATAGCTTCAACACACTTTTTCCCGGTTAAATTGGGGCCTCGAATATTGGGTTTGTGAGTTGGCTCCGTGAAGGATCCTCTGTGTCTTCCCGAAAAGGTTTCAGAAGGCTGACATGGAAGACGGGATAAATTTTCCACCAAGATGGGGTATTCACCCGATATGCAACTTTCCCAATGCATTTTTCAATTGACAAGGGTCCAATGTATTTTTGCAAAAGGAGAGGGTCATGTACCCCCGCGAACAAGTATCGCTTTGGGATTTTGACCATCATTTTGTCTCATGCTTGGTATTCAACAAAGCGACGATTTTGATCAGCATGCCTCTTCATGCGCTTTTGAGCTTTGACAAGACAACTCTGCATTATCTCTAAATTTCGCTTCCATTCTTTGGAGAAGCTAGTAGTTCGAGGAGATTTAGACACGTTTGGTGCATTCACGGTGTGTAGCAGTAGCGGTTGTTATCCGGTAACAATTTCAAAAGCGCTTTTGTTTGTACTAGAACTCTTTTGTGAACTGAAACACAGTTGAGCATCATCCCGAAGCTTGACCCAATTCTTATGCGATCCGGTTACAAAGCGGCAGAGATATTCCTCCAACATACCATTGAATCGCTCCGTCTGGCCATCAGAATGCGGATGAAAACTTAAGGCTTGACTCAATTTTGACCCAAGGCTCTTAAATAGTTGGGTCCAAAAGTTTCTAATGAAGCACGAGTAGCGATCACTAACAATGTCTTTGGGCAGGCCCAAATATTTGACGACATGAGAGAAGAAGAGTCGAGCTGTTTCTTCTGCTGATATATATTGTGGGGCTTCTATAGATGTATCATACTTGGAAAATGTCACGCTCCAAACCCGAGGAGGCGTGGCTGGCACCCAGTGGCCCGAGCGAACCACTTTGTAACTCATGATCATTCGACCAAAATTGGAACATACATGGGTCGAGTCAGCTGAACTTATTCCTTTCGTAACTATCAAGGGCCCACATGGCCACAACTCATACTGTATAACTATAAGTGGGCAACATTGTAACAATAAACTATCATTCTTAAAACATGAATACATATGGGCCGTCAAGGCCTCTGACATACTGTAAAAATGAACCTCTGTCTACAAAGCCTCTAAGATTATTTGACATCAAATGGGACAGGGTACCAGTCCACCCATAAGACTGTAGCAACACTCTGACACAATGACTCATAGACTCAGTTGCACTCTGAATGAGATGGAGTCTTATCGATCCTTCGCTGAATGCTGACCTCATCTACTATGACGGCTCGTTAAACTGATTGTCTATACCTGCAGGCATGAATGCAACGTCCACAACAAAAGGACGTCAGTACGAATAATGTACTGAGTATGTAAGGCAAGAGTGAAACATTAAAAAAATCAACATTAATTAAAGACATATAAGAGTCAACCTGAATCGCTGAAATGTCATCGTATGTGCATACTTATTATACTCATATATATTGTTATATACCGGGGTGGGGATTGATCATAAAAAATGTGTATTTTGCATTTTTCAGTGTTTAATGTCAAATTGTGTGATTATTTTTATTTTTAGTATTCAATTACTTGTGATAAATATTATTTAAAGTGAATTAGTATTTTTAAGTCAATTTTGGTTTTTATAATTTGAGTTAGGATTTTTGTTTTTAATGTTGAAATTAATTAGGAATTAAAATGAAAAAAAAGAAGAAGAAAACAAAAGAGAATAAAGTGAATTGGGCGAGTTTTAAATTCCCAAGCCCAAACACCCTTACACAGCCCAAATTACCCCCCCCCCCATATGGTCCAAATTGATTAAGCCATTTCAACCTTCCAAACAGCGT
>MU683008.1:29383-55561 GCA_026770625.1 Nicotiana glauca | reverse complement strand
TTTTACTCATCAATTGTAGAATTTTGGCAATTTTCTTTTAATTTGGTTTTTAGTTGTAATAATTATTGGGATTAATTAATTTAATTTTTTAGGATAATTTGGGGATAGAAATTAATTTTGGTTTTATTTTATAAAATAAAAAATAAAAATAAGGTATTTACCTAACTTAGGAAGCTTATATATTGGTAGGGTAAAACTAACACTAATAAAAATTAAATAATAAAACTAACTAGTGGATAATTAAAGAAGTTAAAAGTATAATTTGTAATGAAAAATACACTAATTTGATGCCTATTTAAAGGTTGAATATGAGAGTATGAAAAAAGAGGAGAGGGGAGGTCGAGATATAGGTGAGATAACAAAAAATTCTGGAAGAGGAACGAGAGGAGAGATCTATATACACTCTGTATACACTGAATATACAGTAGATATACACTAAAAAAAGAAGAAAAATTTCGTACCTCCCCATTCTGCAAGGTACGTTAAAAAGGGGGCGATAGAGAGTGATATGGGGATGTTTTAGAGAGATTATAGAAAAAAACGGGGCCTGGGAGATAAGGTATACACTGGATATACATTCCGTATATACAGGATATACAGGGGCAGTGAGGGATGACCCTCTTAACGGTTCTTATTTTTCTCCATTCTAAAAAAAATCAGTCCCCCTCCTCTCCTAATATCCAAAAAAATAGTCCAAAATCAGCTCGAAAAATAGCCGAAAACAATCTCGAATCAACCGATGCTCAGCGGTTCCGAGGTAGAAGTTCGCCGTCGAGGTTCCGTCGCAGTTCCAATGCATTAGACGTTAATCACAAGTAGGTCATCTCTACCCCATGTCCCTCGTATTTTCTTTGGTAATATGTATATGGGATGTTGAAATACAATGCTAGTTCATGTTTTGTTGAATTTATAATTGTGTGCAAATAATTGAATTAATAGTCCCATGTTTGGTATGGATTTCATTTTTGGGCAGCCTCATTAAATCACAATGTTTTGCACTTTGTTCTAGTATCTTCGTTAATTGGATAGTTCACATATTTTGCTTTAAAAAAAATGTGCTTCTAATAAAAGACTCGGAATTTAAATGTAGTAATCCTTAAATAATGATTAATTAACTAGGTTTTTTTTGTTTATTATTAGAGACAAAAAATAAAAAAAAAATATAATCACTTTAGGATCGTCCTTTTAAAATAAATGAGACGAGCCTCGCCAAATATAACGTAAAATGCGGGGCCCTCATAAATGTATATTTTAAAATATTTAGATTTCGGGATGTGCCGTTTAGCGAATTTCACGGCCTTCCCCAAAATAATAACGCCTTAATCTCTTTAGGCGCGTATTAATAATTTCACTTTCTTAAACTCGGGTGCACATTTATGTGACCCAAATCCAAATCTCAACGGAGTTGAAATGTGTCGATAACCACGGGTACATCGATTGTGACGTGATTCTAGATACGTTTTCACAACGTTGCAATTCTTTGTTAAAAAATAATAATAATAATAAAAGCGGTCAAGAATTAAATTTGCACATAGGTTCAACGTGTATTAAAATCAGATAAATAAGCCAAATATGACAGTTGAGCGACCGTGCTAGAACCACGGAACTCGGGAATGCCTAACACCTTCTCCCAGGTTAACAGAATTCCTTATCCGGATTTCTGGTGCGCGGACGGTTAAACAGAGTCAATATTTTCCTCGATTCAGGATTAAACCGGTGACTTGGGACACCATAAAATATCCCAAGTGGCGACTCTGATTCCTTAATAATAATCCCGTTTCGATTGTCCTTTAATTGAAAAAACTCCCTTGCGCCCTCGCGGGTGCCGGAAAAAAGGAGGTGCGACAAGTAAGTCCATCAACTTTCCAATCTTAAAGACTTTCGGTCTATTAAAACTTCCATAGCATATGTGATAGATACCTAGAGAATTTCACACAGAGTTGTAATTTACACTATGTTTGAATTTTATGATCCATAATAGCGTGCAAAGTTTAGTCTATTTTTTTTCTATAAACACAATATTTCCAACAATTTTAATGTTTTGGAAAAAATAAACAAATTCGCCAGTCATATTATTACATAGAAGGAGTCCAATATGATAATGTTCAAACCGAAAACCGAACCGAAATAACCAAACCAAAATTAGAAAAATCGAACTGAACCGAACTTATTTCAGTTCGGTTTCAATTACTACTTTTACAAAACCGAACCGAACTGACCGAATGTCCACCCCTAGGCGGGAGTTGCTTTGGCATATCTTGTGGCATGACATCTTCAAACTCCAGTAGTAGCTCCTTCACAAATGCAAGAATGGGACCCGAGGAGCATTCTATATCTTCAATGCGGAGGGCTGCCAGCAACGTAGGTTCATGTCTTTTGACCCACTTCTTTAACTGCAAGGCCGAGAAGTTCTCATCGACCATCTTCATGTGCATGCACGAGATAATGCAGGGCTTGGCCTCGTTTATCCCCATCATCAATAGAATATTCGCATATGGTATGGGCGTGGTGTTGGTTTGCCTTAGGAATTTCAACCCAACTATCAACTCGAAGTCATCTATGATCACCACTCGCAGGTTGAATTTTCCTTCATAAGGGCCAAGCTTCACTGGTACCTCTTTGGCTATTCCACCCACTGGCTGAGGAGATGAGTTGATAGCTTTGACACGACCTCTACCCTTTCTTACAACTAGACCAAGGCGCTCCACCTGAGTCGAGGCTAAGTAGTTGTAGGTAGCACCCGTATCTGTCATCTCATNCATCAGTAATGTGTCTGCATATGGTACAGGCATGGTGTTGGTTTGCCTTAGGATTTCCAACCTAACGATCAATTCGAAGTCATTTATGATTATCACTCGCATGTTGAATTTTCCTTCGTACGGGCCAAGCTTCACCAGTACCTCTTTGCCTATTCCACCCACTGACTGAGGAGGTGAGTTGATAGCCTTGACAGGACCTCCACCTGAACCGAGGATAAGTAGTTGTGGGAAGCACCTATTTCTATCATCGCCCGAATGGGCTTGCCATTCACCTTCATCTCGACGAACATCAAGGTCCTCTCTTGTTTAAGAGGAGTCCCCTCATCCGCCTTCTTCTTCCCTTTCTTGGTGATTGAACATGGGTCCTTCTTATGGATGCCAGCACTGGTCTCTGCTAATGCCTAAAAAATAGAGCCAACAATTGCATTGAAGGCACCTACTGGTTTGATCTGGTCCGCTTCATCTGAGTCGTTATCGGTCCCATTACCAAAATCTTGATGGGCGTTTATCTGCACATATGGACATTCATTGTTCTAATATGGTCCACCGCAATGACGACATTCTGAATGAGGTTTTCTCCCCCATTCATTGTTGTTTGACGCAACACTATTGTTGCCTGAGGAGAGAGCCTTAGTTTTGGTTGCACTCTGATCTCCCCCACTTCTACTAGGGCCACAATTGCTAGGCTGGCCACCTTTGTATCCCGCTCGGGCAGGCGGTTGGGGCCTATCCTTCCGAGTTTCCAGTTGATAGTCCCCAAGGCATTCAACTGCTTGGATTGTCTTGGGTAGGGTATCTACCCTTTGTCTTTGCAACTCCATACGGGCATAAGGTTTTAACCCTTTCAGGAAGGTGAAGAGATTGTCTTTGTCCCCCATGTCACGTATGTTTAGCATGAGCATGGAGAATTCCCGCACGTAGTCCCGTACTTATTTGGTCTGGCGGAGCTCCCATAGCTTTCTCCTTGCATTGTATTCAACATTTTCGGGGAAGAACTGTAGGTGTATGGCTGCTTTCAGTTCTGCCCATGTCTCGAGAGCATCTTCACCGGCCCTGATGACTTCGTACTTCACCCGCCACCAGAGTTTAGCATCACCCTGGAGATAAATGGCAGCAGTTGCTACCTTCTTAGCTTTTTCTAGGCCCATAACGACATCAAAATACTGTTCGATATCAAAGATGAAGTTTTCCACTTCATTGGCATTCCTAACTCCATTGTATGGCTCTGGCTTAGGAATTTTCAGTTTTTGTGTCGTAGAAACAAGGTTCACAACACCCCCGATTTGGTTTCCACCTCCTCGAAGCAGGCCTTGTAAAGCACCATTGACAATATTGAGCTGGCCTGTCAAGTTGTCTATAGTTTGTTGCATGGCAGTCACCCTGTCTGCCTCTTGTGCCCTATAGGCCAAATCCTCGGCACGCCCCTGTTGGAGGCCCTCAAGTCGCGACTGATGTTTTATGTGGCTGCTGTTTGCCGGTCTCCCTCAGAGTCGTGACTGGTGTTTTCTATCTCAACTTTGACCTGGAGCACTCTACAGTCCAGGTCGTCCAACCTTTGCACTAGGCTGGTTCTTAGTTTAGGCATCGTATCCACGATAGGCCGTAATACATCAATCGTCTCTTCAAGGGCCGCAATGCGTTCCCCACGATTTACTATGGTCAGAAATGGTGGTAATGGCAATGCATTCCCCCGTCCTATGTCGAGCCTAGGCTCTGATACCAACGGTTACGCGGCGCCTTTTCGAGATTCTTTAGAAGGGCGACGTGAGGCTAAGTAACTGATATTAGTGTAGTTACTATCCGCCAACCGAGGTCCCCTCCGTATGCTAGACGAGATTGTCAGTATCGTACGAAAAAACCAATGTTAAGAAAAATTGAGAGAACAAAAATGAGAATTGAGAATGAAAGAAAGCTTGATTGCATTAATGAGAGCTATTACAGAAAAGCAACGCGGTGTCGAGGGAGAGAGACACCAGTACAGTGAATTGTTTGCTTGCTAGAAAGTTTGATTGCTTAATAATCCCCCTAATAGTGCTTAAAAAAAATAAACCAAAGTTACAAGACTAGATTTGAATAACGTAGAGAAACATAATGGAAGTACATGAAATAAAACTACTTTATATTTACAATGAAAAGGACTTAGTTTTCTACAATTCAGAAACAGGTTCATTGTCAGCAACAATATCTTTGGCATCACGGTCTGCGCGCGCGACGCTGTTGGCATATGCTTGCGGCTGGGCGCTGGCGAGGGATATTGGTGGGACGACAGAGGCATATGCACGCTTGTCACTTGGCGCAGCCAAGACCACGGGACCGTCTGTGGTGCTAGGCGTTGGGAGGCTTGCTGGGACGCCACGGGGAACGCCCAAAGGGACATGGGGCATGGTTGGAAAGCCGCCCATAACAGACCTCATGGTTCTCCTCCTATGTTTATTAACCGCTAGGCCATACCATTAGCAAGTGTAAGATCGTAAGGTAAGAAAAGATATAACCAAACCAAATTCTACAAAATATCCAAAGAGTAGGTCAATAGGTCATTGAAGAGTTCACATTGTCATCTATGGAGAGGTTGAAATGGCAATTTTCTTTCTGAAATGGAGGAGCTGGAATCTTAAGTGGAAAGCAGCACGTACCCCATTTTAATTTATTTAATTGTGGAATAAATGAACGATCAAGCTGGCTGATCCTTTTCTTTTCTTTTATAATCTTTTTGTTAAAAAAAAGGACAATTATATTACAGAAAAAGACAAGCAAGAAATTGTAAATTAAAGAAGGGTAAACTTGGTCGTGTCTTCCAATAGCCAACAAATATACAGAATAAATAAACAAGCATTAGTCTTTATCAAATTAGTGCTCAAGATTCGGTAAAGACACATCATGTTTGGCAGGCATGATCGTGTAGGTAATGTTTCATTTGTCAGCAACATATTTGCAATGAAAGAACTAATGTGTGCTTAATTAAAACAAAACCCTGAGATCCCGCAGTGTTAGTCCTAGAATGTTTCCTTGTTTCTCTCCTCAAACGTAAAAGTTAAGCAAACCCTAGCAAAATATTCTGATCTATGGAGCTATTAATGTCTACTCATGTGAGACAACAATGCTCGGTTGCTTTACATTGATCCTTAAACCCCAAACTGAACTATGTACTCTATTCTAAATATTAGTAATATTTTGACAAACTGAATTTGTTTCGTTTTAGAGAAAAAAGAAGTTAATTTGTTATTGTTTTTTCCCTTCTAAACTACCACTATTAATAATGTTTAAAGAGAGATAAATAATAATTAGGCAAATACTCTTATGATATTTTAAGTATCTTTCTTAAGTAGTGGGCAAAAATGTTACAAGACGGAGGGAGTAAAATGGTAGACATAGCTTTTAGCTTTATGGAAACAAATCGCAGAACAAATAGCAGTTACTAAGTCAAGGCCATTAAAAGAAGAGATTTAAGGGATTTGGGTTTGGATGCTGAGGAAACAAGCAGGCACCAATATGCTACCTGTGTGCTAGTAGTTCTCTATTCTTTTTCTCCATCTCCATAAAAAGCCAATCATTGTTTTTCTTGGCATAAAATCAAGCATTTAAATGACATTATTAGTTTTATAAAAAAAGAAGAAAAAAAGACATTATTAGTTCTGGTATAAGTTGCTTGCACGTCTTTTTCTATACTATGGCTCGCTTTGAGCCAAGGGTCTATTGGAAACAGGCTCTCTACCTGCGTGTACCCTTGCCAAATCTCACTAGTGAAAATACACTTTTTTTTTTGTTTTGTATTAGTTGTGGTCGAACTACAGCGAGTTATCTCTCGCCTTTATATGGAAAATGAAATTATCAGAATAATATCTTGAAACGCATGTTGTGTTAATATCCACTTGTCATTTTCTTCCGTATTTCGTCCCTGTGAGAAATTTGTCCCCTTGACGTTGATCCTGGATGCAAAGAGAAGCACGTCCCAATCATAATCAAGCATTATACCACTGCATTAGCTCAATATGACATCTTTGCTCATTGCAAAAAATGAGAATAACAACATTTCATGTCTAACATCTCCGCGTAATCTCCTTTATCTTTTGAGTATCTTTGGAGTTACAGTAACCATTTTAACAAATTAGCTCCTTCTTCGTCTAGCCAATGTCAGCCTAATCAGATTAACAAAATCCTAGACAACGAAAACTAGGAGAATAAGAAGCAATCACCAACCCAGTGCCACTATAAAAGAAGACTCGCTGTCAATCTTCATCCATTCTAGCATTTTCTGGATTTTGCTTGGGGAACAGTCCTTCTGGTGAAGCATGGCAAAACTTCACCTGTTACCTGTCAGTGTCAAACCACATTTCAGTGGGACGCTTGCACATGTGTACAAACGAATTAATTTTACAAGAGAAACTCCACAAGGGAGGAGGATGGTATACATGGCTTTTCCACTTATAACAGATGTTTTGAGAAGGAAACGGAGATAAAAAGGAAAACCTCCATCTAGCCATGCAAAAGACAGAGGCATTTAGAACTTTCCGTCATTTAGAGTTTACCTGACAGTAAGTTATAACTCTTTATCATCACTAGCTTCAGCTTTTGTAGCGGCTTTCTCTGCTTCTTCTAGTGCAAAAATTTTCAGCGATTCAATATCTCTTGGTCCTACAACAACAGATGTAAAATACAGGATTTCAGGTCAAATACAAGTTAATGGGCTTGGCAAGACCAGCTTGTCGCATTTTATGGTATTACTGTCTTATTGTTATGATAGATGCTAACAGAGCTAAAAGGATGTTTTGATTACAAGTGGGATATATGTTAACAATTGTCTTACCTATATTTACAGCTTTTTGATGAAGTAGCAGTGAGTACTTAGCTAAATATTCATTGATATTAAAAGATCCTAGGTCTTTTTAGACAGCTTCAGTATACATGATCTTGGGTCTACCTCATCCCTTTTTTGCATCATCAATCATCCTATCGTTACACCTATTGACCGGTGCATTTGGAGGTTTATGTAAGACATGATCAAACCATCTTAAGTCGCCCTCTTACAGTTTATATTCTATGAGTGCTACTCGCATCATCTCTCTGATGTGCTTATTTCTAACATTTTCTAATCTTGTGTGACCACATAACAATTTTAACCTCCGCAATTCTACAACACTAATCTTGCTGATATGTTGAGCCTTATACGCCCAACTTTCATTCCCGTATTACATTGATATTCTCACTACCTTTTTGTAGAACTTGTCTTTCACCTTTTAAGGTAGCTTTTTATACTATAGCACTCTTCCATTTCAACCATATTATTGTCTATATGTCACATCTCCATCTATCATGTTTTATTTTTGACGACTAAGCCTACACATCCACATTACTGTGAAACATTAGTAACATTACAAGAACTAAGCAATTAACAAAGTTCAAAATATAAATAGAATAAATACTAGTAAAAGCACAAAAAAGTAACTTCTTTTCTTCCTTCAAATGTGTGTTCTGCCTATCTCAATTATCAGGCCTTTTATAGGAACGAAAGGTGAGAGATGGCTGGTAAGAATCACCATTGCACAGTGACAATAATGGACATATAGCATGGGAATCCATCCATAAACTATTTACAACACTCCTCCTTGAATGACCATGTAGAAAAGGACAGATATGCCTCGGGCAGACCATACTAGGAAAAAAACCACTGCCAAAATATCCTAGCGAAAGAAAAGTAATACTACATAGTTATTTGTAATATACATTGCTTGTTGCTTCATTAAAAAACTTACCCAAAAAACCTAATGGGATAAAACCTTGGTTAAGGAAAAAATAGTGCAACGCATATTTAAAACACCACTTATGTCTTGAAGATGACGCATTTCAATCTTGTATATCAGCTTTTCAAATGTTGAGATTGACAATTCTTTAATTGAGCTATGCATGCAACATTATTTTCATACATTGTAGTTGGATATTCCTTTTGAAAGGAAGAACACATGTTTCCTGAATGTATTGAATTATTGATCTCAACCAAATGCATTCTCTACTTGCTTCATAAATGGCGATTATCTCTATATGATTTGAAGAAGTAGCAACTATAGTTTTGCTTTGTTGAATCACATGTAAATAAATAACTTGTTTGAGATCGACTTTTATTTGGATCAGACAAATATCTTGCATTTGCATAGCCAAACAACTGTGAGTTTATTGATTTGAATATAGCAATCCCATATCAATTTGAGAACAACTAAATCTTGCTAACAAGCTTATAAAGAAAGCTATATTTGGTAGAGAATTATTGGCAAGATAACATTAATGCACCAATTGCACTAAGATATGGTGTTTCAGCACTAACAAGCTCTTCATCATTCTCATAAGGTCGAAATGGATCTTTATTAATGTCAAGCGATCTCACAACCACAGGGTACTCAATGGATGTGCTTTATCCATGTAAAATCACTTTAAAATTTAGTATACACTGATTGGTGGACAAATATTCCATTTGTAAAATGCTTAAACCAAGATATAATTTTGTCTTTCCAAGATCTTTCATTTTTAATTCTTTCTTCATATATTCTACGGTCTTTGGAAGCTCTTCCGAAGTTCCAGTGATATTCAAGTCATCAACATATTATGAGAATTCCGGACCTCTTAATGAAGACATGAAGGCAAATTAGGTCATTTTTGTTCTTTCAACAGGTACTCGCTAAGGTGATTATACCACAAGTGCCCTAATTGTTCCGTATAAGTATTTCTGAAGCTTTTTCAAGAAATCTTTATATGCATCAGGCACTTTGAATCCTTCAGAGATCTTCATAAAAATTTCATTGTCTTGTGAACCATATAAATAGGCCGTGACAATATCCATAAGATGCATATCAAGTTAAACATGAACTGCAAAATTTATAAGATAACTGAAAGTTATTGCATCCACCACACGATAATATATATTCTTTTTCTTTCACTAGGACTTTTCCCAATAATTTTTTTCTAGTAAGGTCTTCTGAAGAATATTGGTGTTGTTGTAAATAGTTTATGGATGGACACCCATGCTATTCAATCCTTGACACTGTACAATGATGTTTCTTACAAGCTATAGTCACCTTCCTTGCCTATAAAAGGCGTTGTAGTTGAGATAGGCAGAACATACATTTGATAGTAGAGAAGGAGTTACTCTTATGTGCTCTTAGTCTTACAGTTATTTATTCTCCTTATGTTTTAAGTTTTTGTTAATTCTTAGTTCTTACAGTATTACTTTTATTTCACAACATGTCAGAACGAGGTTCTAATCTTCTCCAAGTAGAGTTTTGAGTTTCTACTTCAAATTAGGTATGCATTTACAGTTTTATGAAAGAACTTTGATCATTACTTGTTTTTTTTAGATAACTACTTTTTCTTCTTCCAATTGTATGTTATCATTGTCAGTTACATTGCCTTTTATAGACATGAAAAAGTAAAGAATAACTATTGTAAAACAGCGAAAGGAATGGACACCCACAACAAGCATGGGCATCCACTCCATATTATTTACAACAGCACCAATTTTTTGTCTACTCTTGCTTCTTTTTTATCCCTCTTATTGGGACTAAACGTGGGTGTGTATATACTATCTTACTTCTGTTTTTTATAATCATACTATCTTACTTCCGTCATCCTCAAAAACTGTACTATTAAGTACATTTTCTCCGTAGTTCCGACATTTGATTGGCTCCATCACTAGTTCCATTAAGTAAACTGTATCATCTGCAAATGGGATGCACCATGGAACCTCATCCTATATAGTTAGAGAACTCAGATAATTAAATGCTGCGTTGCACCAGAGCAAGAAATGGCTAAAACGTGCCTCCATCCCAAATATGTTTTAGAGTTGACACAGCTTCACTCTTATCCTAATAATTTTACACTGTTCATAAATTCATTCACAGAACAAACCAAATTTAAAGCATGATGTAATCCTTATATTATCACACTAAATTTAATATTTTCTTCTACACAGACTGATTTTTTAATAAGAAATTCTACAGGCACTGATATAATCACAGGTCAATTTAGAAAAGCAGATACAATTGGGAGTAGCAAAAGAATCTAAATTATGCATCCCTGTAACTTAAAATTTTAAATCGACCATGAGATAGTTAAGAGATATTTCAAAGAAAAAACTCCTACCTTGGTACTTTGCAACTTCTTCTCCATTGTAGAAGAGTTTGAATGTAGGATATGAATGGATATCAACTTTGTTACACACTGGTTTATGTGTACCACAATCAACTTGTCCCACCTCTATCTCATCCTCTCCTTCCATCGCTTTCCCTAAATCATCCCAAAGTGTTCCCAGGTTCTTGCTGAAAAAAGGTTTCAGAATTAGCAAAACGAAAGAACCTTCTTAGGACAATACAACAATGGGAATATCATGGACTAATTTTGTGATATATAAAGAAACTCAAAAACTAAAATGAACCCAACTCAACATTATCTTATCAAATACACATTTGCTGCGGAATCATGTTTTTTCAGTTAAACTAAGCCAGTCACAGACAGGTACATGCCTTGTGATGGACTAGTAAGTATCTTTTGAAGTCCTTGCCTCCTTGGACATCTATAATTATGAACACAAGACTAGCCTGTTCTCTTGAAAAGTATGGTACTGGCAACTGGGACTATTAGGTTTATCATCCAGTTAATTCTCTTACCAGTCCCCATATATAACCAAAAATATCAGTTAGCTACAAGTCAAAATGCCACTTATATCAAAAAAGCTACATGTGAAAATTTTACCAAAAGAAGAGTGTCAGTATGTAAAATACCAGATATAAAACTGCTAGACTTTTCAGCATTTCATTATCATCAGTTCTAAGAATAGTGAAGATCTAACTAATCTGTATTTTTGATGTAATAACGCTAAAGACATTGCAAAAGTTTGAGTTGACAGTGGTTCCAGAGGTACTTCACCACTCAGGTCGCTCTGCAGCGGCACCGTGAAGTGTCCCTATCTCACGCTGGCCTGGATACTTTAGAATGTAAAATTATTGGTTGACTAGTATCAGCATGCTGAGATGAGTCACTAATGCAATTATCATCCTCTGAATTAACCCAAACAAATCTGCAAACGACCAAATGTCTTTCTCACCAAACAACCAACATCCATTGGTGCCCTTGACCAGTGGCACCACTGTTCGAACGACCTCGGCAATAGTCATTGAACGAGAAGAACAAAATAGAGAATTTAAATTCTCAATTTGATCCATAAGAGTGAATAATTAGAATAAGAGATATTTCAGTGAACCACCCTCCTCCACTTAACACTGACCTTTTCAAGTGGTTCAGTGACACTTAAACCCCCTTCCCCCAACCCTTTAACTTCATTCATATTCTGATAGGTATCCGTCATCGGAAATGGGTCACAAGAAGACCAGAGTGAGAGTAGCCCTCTAAACCGTCTTTAAGTTCAAATTTGTGACATGTGTAATCGTTAAAATGGGTAAAATACTGATTCAATTTTATCCAATATGAAAATATCAAACAAGCTTCTTCACAAGGCATTCCTATCTCTATGTGGATTTTAGTCACATCAAATACATCAACAGTAACTTTTTAGTGTAGTCTTCAGAGCCAAAGCATTATGGGTGATTTATTTTACCTCTCAGCATGAAATTGCCTCCTTCAAGAGACTTTGGCTTAGCATTTTTTTTTCTTTTTTCTTTTTGAGAAACGTGGAATGTTCATTAATCTTGGAAATTTCCTTTCCTTGTACTACTAGATGATAGTGTAAATGGGATTCCATATTAGTTAATCTTGACAATGAAATGATAGAATATTGGATCATTTGAACATAGCTCTTCCGGTCTTCCCTGTGGCCACAGATATAATCAGGCCCACCTATTTACAGAATATGCTTGAACTTGCAGTGAAGAGGCAAGCCACATTCATGCACTACAAGATTCTCAGAGCATCATGGCACCTTTAGCAATTTGAATTTGGAAAATGAGATCCTTCATGGATATCACAGAGTATCTATCTACACTACTAATAGAGAAGGCTTTACGCATTCACAGTGGCAGTTTGGATACCAAAATTGCCGAGAACTTCCTAAATTTTCCTCACATTAAAGAACCAAAAAAGTAGCTAGCAGGCAGAACTGGAAATTGAGTGGAGAATTCAGACTAGCCAACCATTTCTACAAGAGGAAAAGGGAAAACATTTAAAACTAAAGCAGACTAGTATAGACAGACTTACCAGTGCTTACACCATGGTACACAAAATTTGACAAACCATGCAGTGTCCTTCTCATTTATCTAAATGAAACCCAAAAGAACATGTGAGTATGGCTATAGAAACCATTCAAAAAGTTGCACAAAACCACCACCAGCTACCTCAAGACTGCAACTATTATTTAATTCAATGTTTGAATACAACTTGATGTAAAAGAAATCAACAGAACATATACAGAAAAACTTAAATATTTAACTATGTGGCTGCTTAAATTAGCTACATGTACTCTACATCCACCAATGGATAATCACTCTTCCAAACCAGATCAACGGCAACAGGATGAAGAGCGATTATAGATTACCTACCACGTGCAAACCACAATTATCATAATCATCAACCAAACCGCAACTGAAAAAGGTTTTCTTTTTCCTATTTCATTTTATTATTATTTTTGAGTCACTAACTCCTGCTGCTGAAATGGTTTAGCCACCCACGTGTTACATAGGCCTTCAGATGCACGGTTTTTAGATGTGAAAACATGATGATTGAAGGTGTTAAAAAGATGAAGAGAGACCTAAAATCACATGGGAAGAAGTTGTCTCAAAAGATTTAGAATATCTCAGACTCCAGATAGATCTAGCAAAAGATGGAAGTTGAAAATCCGTAAAGGTGATAGCAACTAGAACACTTGTGCTTACTAGAAGACTCTTAGTATATTAGTGATATAACGACTGGAGTATATTAGTGAATCCCTAGTGTTAGATAATTCTTAAGTACGCAGTATTGAAATATTATGGACCCAACAAAGCATTTATGATATGAGTATTGATGATTCATACAGCCAATCTCAACTAGCATGAAGTTGAGTTGTTATTGCTGTTGTTCTTGCTACCCGCTCCTAATCACATTACACAAAGAAAAATCCGTATGAGATAAGAGTATTGAGGATTCATACGGCCGGCCCAAACTAGTTGTTGGCTGAGATAGTATGAGATGCAAATGTCCCTATGATGCTCCTAATTCTTTGTAGATTTTTTTTAACAATTTAGATAAATAACCAGTTACCAAGATGGACACATTCAATTTCCTAATTGGCAAAAATAACCAAAAAATCAAACAAACTATAAAAAATTAACAATAAACCAATTCAAAGTTAGATATCACTACTCAATAACCAATGAAATATCATCTCCAAAGTAAAGCACAAACAGTAAAATAAGAAAAATAATTGCTTGAAAACTCTAATATACATGTTACAGATCGTATAAACCCTAGTAGTTCTCTAGAAGGCAAATCTGATCTCTGATTTACAAACAAGAAACTAAGCAGCTCTATCAGAAGAAACAAAAAAGAAGTTTATTTACCTTGTCATTAAACGTATCGGCTGTGAGGGTAATGACTTCAGCTCGGGCGATAAATATCGAACTTAACAAAAAGATGCAACACAATAAGATAAAGGCAAATGGGAGCGTACAGCGTTTCATCGTAGCACCAGATTTTGATTCTGAAAATCGAAATTTTTCCAAGTTATTGCTTTGAATTTGAAGCAGACTAGGGACAAGGAAGAATTAAAAGGAGAAACGGGAAAAAGAATGAAAGTGAAGGATGTCTGGGAATATTTCCAAAAGATTATGGGCCATTTTAATTATATTGTTTCTTGTGTGGGTAAACTTCACTTTCGAGTTTGATCCCTTTAAGTTTTGACTAATGAAAAGAAGTACAAATTGTTATAAATAGAATTTTATTTAATATGAATGTATATATTTTAGAGATTCTAGGGTTTGTTGCTTAGTTGCTAAGTAATTTGTCCCCTATAAATAGGGGATTCTATTACATTGTAATTCATCCCAAATCAATAAGAATTCTCTCTCCGTGCTTTTCTCTGCAATATTCTTCTTCTTCTTTTATTGTTTATAACATGTTATCAACACGAGACGCTAACCAATTGAGTAGAAACTTTGGGATTGAGAATAATGATGGTCAATTATTCCATGAACTTACTTCATGATTAAATTCTGGATTTAAGGTATGTATTTTACTGTATTTTTCTTTTTTACTAAACTTGATTTTAAATCCAAGCAAAGACAACAAATTTTGATTATAACTCTAATGGAGTTAGTAAAAAATTATAACCACTCGAAGTGATAAAATTCTATGTCTTGCCATAATCAAATTTATATATGATTGTGGGCAAAGAATTGGAAACTCGTCCCATTGAATTTGGTTTATTCTCATTCCCTTAAGAGAATGTGTTAGCAATATGTAGATAAAATTATTACCGGTGAAGGTATCAATGGATATGGACGTGGCAATAGACGAAATAATAATCGTCATCATTGTGGCAATGAGAAAAATAAGGATTCTCAAAATAATCCTTCATTTTGTTAAAGTAATATTTGTCATTGATTTTACATGAGATTTTATAAAACATATATAGATGATTATGGTCCATTCATGATGTGAATATGAAAACATCTGGTTTATGAATACATATTTATTTTTGAAAGAATATGAACGTGCTAATGGCAGTGAATATACCACACTCACCTCTAAAGGAGGTTTGAGATGATATAAGAAAATAATGTCATTATTATAGCATGAACAGTAATTAGTCACGTACCTATTGCACGCTAAAATATTTTGGTAATGTGATTATTAAAATACAACGGTAATGCAAGAAATAGATCATGCATATAATTTCGACCATAACCATAATGTAACGACCCGACCGGTCGTTTTGAGCTCTAGCTCATCGTTCAGCAGTTTGAAGCTATGAGCAACTTCATTTCAAGTATTATGACTTGTACGTGTGGTCGAAATTGAATTTCGGGAAGTTCAGAGTTGATTTGGAAAGAGAATTCTCATTTCAGAAGCTTAAAGTTGAAAGAATTAACTAGGATTGGATTTTTTTAGTAAACGACCTTGGAATCAGGATATGAAGGTTCCAGCAGGTTCGTATGATGATTTCGGACTTGGGCGTATGCCCAGATTGGGTTTTGGATAACCCGGGAGTATTTTGGCGCCTATTGTGGAAGTTAGCATTTTGGAAGAAATTTCATAAGTTTGGCTTGAAGTGCATTTCAGTGTTATCAATGTCCATTTGAGATTTCGAGTCTGGGAGTAGCTCCGTATGGTGATTTTGGAGTTGGGAGCACAATCGGAAGTGAATTCGGAGGTCCGTAGGTCATTTTGAAGTCATTTGGCTAAAGATAAAAATTTGAAGGTTTTTGAGAAGTTTGACCAGAAGTGGACTTTTCGATATCGGGGCCAGAATCGAATTTTGGAAGTTGGAGTAGGTCCGTAATGTCGAATATGACTTGCGTGCAAAATTTGAGGTCAATCGGACGTGATTTGATAGGTTTAAACATCGAAAGTAGAAGTTTGAAATTCTAAAGTTCATAAAGCTTGGATTGGAGGTCGATTCGTGATTTTAGCGTTGTTTGCTATGTTTTAAGGCCTCGAGCAAGTTCGTAATGTGTTTTAGGATTGGTTGGTAGCTTTGGTTGATGTCCCGGGGGCCTCAGGCGTGTTTCGGATGCTCGACAGGTCAATTCTTACCTTGTGAGGATTGTTGGTTTTCTGGTATGAGTGCAGCAGGTTTTACTCTATGCGATCGCGTGAGAGGGTCTGCGATCGCATAGAGCAAGAGTGAGGGATCTAGAATTTGTCCTATGCGATCGCAGGATGTGTAATGCGATCGCGAAGGAGGAAGGCTGGGATGTAGGTTGAAGGCTTATGCGATCCCGGGGTTGGAGTTGCGATCGCATAGTATGCGTTTGGAAGTTGTTATGCGTTTAGCCTGTGCGAACGCGGGACTGGCAAGCGAACGCACAAAAGGAAATTAGGGAGGAAGCATAGTTGGCCTATGCAATCACATAGAAGGGTCGTCTGGGCAATGTTCTTTTAAAATCAGAGTTTGGCTCATTTTCACTTTATTTCTTCCATGGGAGCCGATTTTGGAGCAACTTTGGAGTGTCATTTTCATCACCAAACACGAGGTAAGTGATTTCTACTGGTTTTGAGTAAATATAATGTTTATATAGACATGGGAATTTGTAGAAAACTTGGGGTTGAGGGAAAACCTAAAAAATTGATATTCTTGGAATTGACCACGATTTTGGGTATGGAATTAAGAGAAAATCATACATTTGAGTTTGTGAGTTCATGGGTAAACCTTATCTTTGAAAATTTTTGGAATCCGGGGACATGGGCCCGAGGGCGTTTTTGTTAACTTTTCGATCGGGGCTAGGAATTGTTATAAAAAATTGGATTTGTAATGAGTAATTGAGCTTATATTAATGGATTTGCGTAATTGTTGGCTAGTTTTGAAGCATTTAGCATCGATTCAAGTCTTCGGAAGGGCGTGAAATGCCGGTTGTGGATCTTCGGGGCAAGGTGAGTCTCCTTTCTAACCTTGTAAGAGGGAATTGTCCCCATAGGTGAAATAATTGGTTATGTGCTCCTATTTATGGGGGCTACGTACGTACGAGGTGATGAGAGTCCGTGCGTAGCTACTATTATGTTTAAGTCTGGGTAGCCTAGGACCCAAAAACATGTTATACTTGGAATATATGTAATCTTATTGACATTTGAATTGCTTAAATCCTATCGAATTGGTAAACGAATTTCTAAAAGGATTAAACTTCAGTTTTCTTAATTGTTAAAAGAGAATTGGCTTTTATTTGGATAAATGTTCCCCGACAAGTTCTTAATTGGCTGTTTGAGCATGTATTTCTATGTGTACCTGCGTCGCATGTATGATTCGCAAGCAGGGTGATTGTTTATTTAAATTTGACCGCGTCGCATGTATGGTCCGCGAGCAGGGTAATAGATGTATCTATGGTTCGTACCGCTCGACCCTCGGCAGTGCACAGTTTAAATATTGTTGGATCAAGCCGTACGACCTCGGCATAATTTGCGCATGGTTGTATTGCTTCCCTTGAGATTTATTGATATTGGTTTTTGCTCTCCCCGACTTGAGAAAATTGAAAACTAATGGATTATGAATCTGGAGACCTTTAATATAAAAAGGAACTTTCACTTGTTCGTGACTTACTTGAAATACTGTCATTCTTAATAAATCCATGATTATTCGCATTAATAATATATCATTATTGGACCACTAGTAAGTGTCGAAGTCGACCATCTCGTCTCTACTTCTTCGAGATTAGGCGGGATACTCATTGGGTACACGTTGTTTTCGTACTCATACTACACTTCTGTGCGTTTTTGTTGCATAGGCACTTGCATCACTAGTGGCCTAGTGGCGTAGCAGCATGGTTGATACGGAGACTTAGGTGCGCTGCATTTTCTAAGACGACCCGCAGCCAGCAAGTCTCCTACAGATTACTTTTACTTTCTGTCCAATTTTTTTTCCGGATGACTGTTGTATTATATTGTTTCCTAGAGATAGCTCATGCACTTGTGACATCGGGTTCTGAGATAGTTATAGGATTGTTCAATATTAAGTTGTTAAAGGCTTCATGGTTATTCCTGTAAAATTCATTATTTGTTATTTAATGTATAAAGAAAGCGATTTCAACAAATACTAAAATTGGAATTTAATTAAGTATTTTGGTTGGCTTGCCCGACAGCAGTGTTCGACGCCATCGTGACTCTTAGTGGATTTTGGATCGTGACAACATGGTATCAGAGCACTAGGTTCTTAGGGTCTCACGAGTCATGAGCAAGTCTAGTAGAGTCTCGCGGATCAGTACGGAGACGTCTGTACTTATCTTCGGGAGGCTACAGGGCTGTTAGGAGTACTTCCCTTCTTGATTTCCTCATCGTGCGATTTGATCCCTTGGGGCTTATGCCCTTGTTTCCTTTCCTACTCAATCTTATGCGACGCGAACCACTTGTTATAAATCGAGAGTTGAAGAATTGTAATGGTACTATAGATGTGGTCCGGGATGTTTTTCCCGGTATAGTTGGTTGGGCTATTATCGTCATCTGGTGGAAGGATTTTCTATTATTTCAGCTCAGTAGCGGTACTTCTGAGAGCTTTGAGGTTAGGCGCAAGTTGCCATGATTCTTATGAATGATTGTTCCGCGGTATTATTATGATGGTAGGATGTTAGCCTACGTATCTGGGCAGTGAATGATTTGAAGGGAGGTTTACTCAGTGCATGATCTAGAGATTCGGTATTTTATTCCCGGCAGGGGAAAGGCAATCGAGCTGAGAGTGTTTCGATTTGGGTTGATGGGTAACGAGACTTGGTACTTGAGAGCGTGGTGGAGTTTTCTTCAATGATGAGGTGTCAGTGTCCTTATCGAATGTACTAAGTTCGCCGGTGTTAAGATCTCCTACAATTGCCTTTGGAGCAGGATATTGTGGGTCAGTATTGAAGAAACGACGATCAGAGATCGCGAGGTGCGATGGTTCAGGATGGAATCGGTGTTCCTAGTATTGATGGCTCGAGAAAGATGATCTCCGGAAATGTTTAAAGTTAGTAGCGATTGTGGGTCCAAGTGCTACGAAGATAGATTTTATTTAAGGAAATAACTGAGCAGCAAAGGATGAGGAAAGACATCTGGGAAGTGTCAGGCAATGGCTAGGATTTCAAGAAGGCCAGTATAAGAAACAAACGTCGAGTAGTCGATTAAAGGGATGCATTCTGCCAAAGTGGGAGAGTGGAGGAAGTGCATATAGGCATTTTGGTAAGATGACTATGCACCTTAAGGAGAGTTTGGAACGACTTGGGAATTTTAGTGAATGGTGATTAGGGTCTACGGATTTAATTTGAAGTATGGGCTATTATGCGGCATGAGATTTGATATAACGGGAATGAGCTGCTTGAAATGGAGAAAGATACAACATAACTTTGAATTGGAAGGATGTTATTGCACATTTAATTGATGTCCACGAGGGGTGAATGGACTTGTGCAGCTAGAGAGCGAGCTCGAACTCAGGATGGGTTATTGATGTCGTAGTGATTGTACCCCGTGTAGCAGCATAAGCATTGGAAGATGTCGGGAAGTGATTTTCATAGGTGGATTATTCCCTGTGAGCAGGTTAGCGGTCGCATGGTTGGCGAGGATTCTGTGAAGAATTCTATTAATTGTACATCAAAGAGATCGGTCATGCAAATGTGATTGATGATTCAGAGTATAAAGAGGGGTTTTACAGAAAGATTTCGAGAATTTTGGCGGTTGATTGCGCAAGGTTATGTCAATAAGAGATTAAGAATTCTGGTGAGTTCCTGAGTTATGTAATAGTGGCTTCGAGTTAAGTAGGAGAGTCCCACCACCTATGATTGAGTTGCATGGTTAACTACTTGTGAGGTTTCTGGTTATTAGCATATTGATGGGATATGTCCATAACGGGAGAAGGCACATAAGTGGTAATTCGAGCAAGGGAATTGTTGAAGGTGTGCTACGGTTGGCCTTATTGGCTCATGTTCAGACTTGGGGAAAGATTCAAGATTTATGCCTCGTATAAGTGTGTGTTTCAAGGGAAGTTATTCTATCGGGTGCTCTGTCGAGAGGGTATGCTTGTGCTAGAAGAATCATGTAGTTGATTATATTCGAGACAAGTCAGAGCGGGTGCTCTCAGCAACGGTCTTAGTGGATTCACGGGGGTAAGGTGTGGTGCCTAATGATTTCGAGCCTATATGTACAGTGAAGAATCAAGCATTGTAGAAGCTTATGAGAAGGTCCCAAAATGTTCTATGATGTTTTGACTTGTAGTGTAGTAATTGGGAGGTATTAAACGGTTCGTGGGATTTGAGACAACATGGTATCATGATTCAATGTCACTCGAGATGAGTGTGGATGGAGTGTGTTAAGTGTTGAATGGAGTTATTATTGTTTCTATGGCAATCAAGGATAGATTGGAAGAAGATGGATTGGTTAACCATAGTTGAATTGGCATATTGCTGGTAGTGATCAGTTCCTTCAGTGTAATCAAGTTATACAGGTGATTTGTGACGGTGCGTGTGAGGCTTGTCAGCCCCGTAATTGGTGTTATTCAAAAAGTATTCTACTGCTCCGGCCTGTTATATAGAAACGGATTCCGGAAGGGCTATGGTGGCTTAGACCGCTACTTAGAGATTTGCATATTCTACAGTTATGATAATTGTTAAGTGAAAAGTTTTTTATATGAGGCTTCTATTAGTGGTTCCGAAGTTATGATGAAAAAGCGTGTTCTATCGTATATTGGCATGTTGGGTGCAATGAGTAGTATGGAATCTGAAGTAAAGATCAAGGTTGCAGTTCGGTATTGACGAGGATGTCACGAGCTCGGATGAGCAGGAAAGAAGTTTCGATGTTTAAGGTAAGTTGGTATTGTCTTCAGCGTCACCTGAGATCGGTATTTTGTGAGAGAGGCTTTGCATCCTGGTTAAGGATTCTTGATCGCTTTTCAGCGTTAGTACGACCAGAGGTTTGGAGTTACAGACCTGTTATCTACTATGGAAGATTGTGGGAGCATGCCCCACGGGAAGGTTGTATAATTGTAGCATGTAGTCACTTGATTGATTGAAGAGTTAAACCAAGTATGAAGATTGTAATGGTGTCGTTAAGTTGAGAATTGATGCCTAGAGGGCACTCGATTTATTGGGTTGTGGACTATGGAGGATTACTCTGGTTGTGATGGTTGTTCTTGTGTATTATGAGAAAAGGGAAGTTAGTATGGACCTTTGAAAGGGTATTGCCTAGTTTGGTACAATCAGGATCGACTTGAGGTCAGTGGATGGATTTAAATGTGAATATGGGCTCTATATCAGGCCAAATGTGTTCATTT
Organism: Nicotiana glauca; assembly: GCA_026770625.1. Taxonomy (NCBI): domain Eukaryota; kingdom Viridiplantae; phylum Streptophyta; class Magnoliopsida; order Solanales; family Solanaceae; genus Nicotiana; species Nicotiana glauca. Next base: position 33,889 of record MU683008.1, on the reverse strand, counting down.
CAACAAAGCGCTCCTTATGGAAGAGTAGTCGAGGTGTTATTTCATCGTCAGCTATTTCATGTAATGATATATTATGGCATATGAGTTATGAGACGGCTTGGTGAATTTCTTATGTGCTGAGGTTCCGCGTAGGGATGATGTTATATGAGCAAGACGGCTCTTGAGATTCATATCATATATCGCACCTCAGTTGTGCTTGAGTTTGTAGCTTATAGCGCTATATGTCTCCCCAAGGAAAAGAAATTATGCACCTAGTGTGCTTGTGACCGGTATTCGGTATCTTGCTGTAATGAGCAATTTAGCTCGATGTATAACTCCTTATGTGAGTTCTATGTGTGGATGCCACCATAGGTAGGTTATTTGGATAGGGTTATAACCCGCAACAGTGTGATGTTCAGTACAGTTCCCCATATCTATTTTTATGTGTTTTGTTTCCTATTTTTTTGAGGAAAGCTCAAATTAGTTGTGTGCCCGCGTCGCATGTATGATTCGCGAGTAGGGTAATTGAATTTCCTTTTCAGAGTTCGTTTTCCTTTTGTATCACATTTGAATTGGTAGCCTATTGGCATATTGAGGCATCATATGAGACTTTTGATCATGTCTGGGGTGGCTTATTGCCGAAGCAGTTCATACTGGGTGAGACGAGATCATTGAATTCGAGATCAGTATAATCTGATTATATGAAGTATATTAAGGAGCTAAGACCATTGTTTGGTTCATAACAAGGTGTTAGTTCTTGCCAGAAGTATAGACCCAATGAATTGTTGTTTCGACAGTGGTTATGAATTTCTACACATCTCATCCATCGTGCCGATATTGTAAGAGTTAGAACAAGATTTATGTATGTCATGCAGCGCAATAGGAGCATCAAATTCATGGAATTTCGACTAAATTGATCAGAGAATGTTATTGTGGTCCTATGAGTAAAATGGGGCAAGGTGTGAATTCAGCTAGTGTATGCAGTTAAGTTTTGGTACTGCATGTAGTGATTGATATGATGAGCGTATGTTGGAAACAGGTCTGGCATAGAATTCCGAATGTTGGAATTGAGCTCTAAGGCTTATTTACTTGAATAAAAGGAAATATCTTCAAAATTGATCGAGCTAATGTGCTCAACTAAGTTGTGGTAGCACGAGAAGGTGCATGAGGTGTTAAACAGTGATTTCACACTACTTCAGTGTAGTTCTCAGCACGTTTGAGGACGAACGTATGTTTAAGTGGGAGAGAACGTAACGACTCGATCGGTCGTTTTGATCTCTAGCACGTCGTTCAACAGGCTGATGCCATGAGCAACTTCATTTCAAGTATTATGACTTGTACGCGTGATTGGAATTGAATTTCGAGAAGTTCATAGTTGATTTGGAAAAAGAATTCTCATTTCGGAAGCTTAAAGTTGAAAGAATTAACTAGGATTGAGTTTTTGAGTAAATGACCTTGGAATCGGGATTTGCAGGTTCCGGCAGGTTCATATGATGATTTCGGACTTGGGCGTATATCCGGATCGGGTTTTGGATGACCCGAGAGAGTTTTGGCGCTTATTGTGGAAGTTAGCATTTTGGAAAAAATTTCATAAGTTTGGCTTGAAGTGCATTTCAGTATTATCGATGTCTGTTTGGGATTTCGAGTCTGGGAGTAGCTCTGTATGGTGATTCTGGAGTTGGGAGCGCGATCGGAAGTGAATTCGGAGGTCCGTAGGTCATTTTGAAGTCATTTGGCTAAAGATAGAAATTTGAAGGTTTTTAAAAGTTTGACTGGAAGTGGATTTTTTGATATTGGGGTCAGAATCCGATTTCGGAAGTTGGAGTAGGTCCGTAATGTCGAATATGACTTGCATGCAAAACTTGAGGTCAATCGGACGTGATTTGATAGGTTTAAACATCGAAAGTAGAAGTTTGAAATTCTAAAGTTCATAAAGCTTGGATTGGAGGTCGATTCGTGGTTTTAACGTTGTTTGCTATGATTTGAGGCCTCGGCCAAGTCCGTAATGTATTTTGGGATTGGTTGGTAGCTTTGGTTGAGGTCCCGGGGCCTCAAGTGTGTTACGGATGCTCAACGGATCGATTCTTGCCTTGTGAGGATTGCTGGTTTTCTAGTATGAGTGCAACAAGTTTTACTCTATGCGATCGCGTGAGAGGGTCTGCGATCGCATAGAGCAAGAGTGAGGGAGCTGGAATTTGGCCTATGCGATTGCAGGAAGTGTAATGCGATCGCGGAACCTAATTTTTGATCGTATTTAGATTTTTTACCACTTTTTAGTATGTAAATATTATACTCTACGTATTTTAGTTTTTGCTTCCTTTTTTTTCTTTAATACGTTAAATTTGAAAAAAATTGATAAAAAAAAATTCATTTAGAATACTACTTTATTTTGAATTACTCAATAATATAAAATAAAGTAAAAAGAAAAGAAGAAAAGGAAATTGACAAAAATATGTATTTTTTTTAAAACTAGTCATTTTATAATTCTTTTAGTAGTCCTAATATTTCCTAGACTAGGATTAGTTTATTAGTATTGATTGATAAAAAAGATTCTTCCCAATCTTAAATGTAGTCCCCGCTCTTTTCTTACACCCACCCACGTACCCCTTCTTCCATTACATTCCTTTTATTTCTTCTAGCCAATTAAAGATTGCCACATCACTCCTCTACAAGATTTCTTTCAACAAACTTCACATGCACCTTTTCTTTTCAATTAAGACTAAGTTTTTGCCAGAGGAGGCCCCACGCATTTTTGCTTTTTCTGTTCTTTAAAATGGAGACCCTTTTTCTTCTGAAGAGGGGACATATACACAGACATTGAGGGGATGAATTAAAGGAGGGGGTAGCTTTCCACAGAAAAATAAGTGCAGCTTTCCTCACGCCCATCTTCTCGCCCATCTGCTCGAGAAAACGCAGAGAACGTTACAGACCACCCCCACCCCCTGAAGATCATCGTCTTCATACCATCCCAAACGACCCCGTCGATTAACCTTCTAGCAGCCATGAAAGAAACCTGAGAGAGAGACGAGGAATAGAGCTAAGGTCACCATCGTCATCTTCTTTACATCACTGCAACGCCGTTCATCTCCGACTAGCTACGACCAAAACGACCTTGTTCCTTGCTTTCCTTCACTCTGTCTCGCTTTAAACAGTCCGACGACAAATTTGGCCGGAATTCCATTATCGCGACCATCATCCTTGTTTCAAATAAGTCTGGAAACCAGCCTGAAAATCACACAGTCACGCACACGGACAGATTTCCGAAACATAGAGTTTAAACGAAGTTGAGAATCGTTTTTGAGTTTGAATTCGTTGCCAGTCGCCGATTTGAGGTTCGAGTCTGCGAATCCGTGTTTAGTTTTGCTGTTGTCGATGGTTTCTGTTCGAGACTCTGTTTTCCGGCCATTTAACGAATCCGGAGGTTCTGAGATATAGAGGTCAATTTCTGCTTTCTCTTTGTTCTATTCGATTATGTTCTCATAAGTTGTTCGAGTGAATTTTTTTGGTAATAGTCCGTGTTATATGGTCGTCAGTTTGAACCCATATGTTAATTTGCTCAATTTAGAACTTTTAATGGAGCACCTCAGTAGTATTTGCTTACTCAATTTAGTTCTGTTGATTCTCAATTTTGTTTACTCAATAGCTTGTAATAATACCCGTTGGATAAATAAGCTTCGATAATTGAATTCCAAAGAAAAGGGTCTTTAAAGATGTAAGCTTGCTATTGCATAAACATTGTTTGTATGTCCAGTTGTGATTATAAAGCGTGGGATTGATGAGACGTTTTGAGGTCTGAGGTTTTATTGGAGAGGAATGTATTGATTCGATGGTGAAGGTAGTGGGAAGTTGTTTCAGTGGAAATTCAATGGAACTTGAGAAGCAGGTTTGTGCCATGTTTAGGCCTACCGCACTCGGGTAGGCGAACCTTTAGGCACATAATTAAACTATCGTGGGTACGGTTCCCGTGATGTAGTTGTGGTATTAAATTTCGAATTAATTTTGAATATGCATATCCGTAGTTCACGTAGTTGAATACTTTTTCCTTTATTAGAATTGAGGTGCTCCATTAGCACAATTGAATCAAATAGCTATGACCCTCACAATTAAGTCTAGAAGTTAGAATAAATGGAGGTGCGCCGCGCCAAATAAAATGACAAATTGTGTAGCCCTCGTTAATCATTTCTTTAAAAATACTTAGAACTCGGGACGTGCCATTTAGCAAACTTTCATGGCCTCCCGCAAAGTTAATGACGCGTTAGTTGCTTTAGGCGCGTGCTTTAATAATTTTACCTTCCTAAACTCGGGTGTGCATTTCATGTGACCCAAATCCAAATCCCAAAACGTTAAATAAAACGTGTCGAGGATCCGAGTGCATTTCATGTGACGTGATCCGAAAATATATTTTTTAAACGACGTTTACTTTCTTAAAAGATTTCTAACTAAAAGCGGTTAAATAATTCTAAAAATTGCACAATAGGATAACATGCATAAAAATCAGATTTTTGCCAAATATAACAGTTGAGCGAC